>JAMXDD010000008.1:23962873-24161624 GCA_024733475.1 Syzygium grande | reverse complement strand
TGATCGAGGCCGTGAGTATGCAGATGATTTTCAAACTAAATAGTGACACCAAGAAGCGATTTGTCGGTGAGACAAAATCACCTTATTTTAGGCGGAACAATGCCGATTTATGACCACGTTAACAAGGGTAAACACAATCACAAGAAAATTGACTTATGCAAAGGTCTCCGTGGCGTCCTGGTCGTATTCGAGAGCACACACAGGCATAGTGATGTAGTGCACTCGGTAGCGCAGGAACCGGATTTGAGCATAAATTTGCTCTCACAATCGTCACCTCATTGGCTGCATCCCAAGAAAGAAAAATAACGCACAAATGAAACTTCAGCTCTCTGAAATTAATTATTTATAACTCTCAATAATATATGTCTACGACACCACAATTATATCTCCGTACGAATTATTTAAAAACATTTGACCATATAGTGAAATTCAAGAGACATGACGCACACAAAACGGAAAAACTGCACTCTCTTCTAAGCGAATTTGATTTACCAAAGCTTAATAAGAGAAAGAGGACGAGAAAGGACGTGCTGAAGCTCTTCGTCTTCTGGATCTTTTTGAATGGTACTGAGGAAGCTGCAAGTTTTCAGTACGTGCAGTGACACATGCTGGGCTAGTGGGGATGATGAGTTTATATAGTCATTAATGTCTCACTGTGTAAGGCAATATATCTATTACCCGCCGTCAACTTGTACTTTAGGAAACTATGGGTAATCCTTACTGAACTACTTACTATTGATAAAAAAAAAAATTTCTGCATGTTGCTACTATATATTGATCATGACATTTGACCCCAAAAAAAAATATTGGTCATGAAATAAATTAAAAAGTTTCCAGATATAAGTTCACATCAAAATGGGCATAGAAACAATTCTAGGTTAGAAAATGGAAAGAAAATCAATAAAGAAAAACCGAATATTTTTTTTTTTTTTTTACTTCCCTTCTTCCTCTAGTTGTTCGGGCGATGGCCCTCGCCCGCCTCTAGCGAAATTTGCCCCTGTCAGCCTCTGGGGAGGGCCTCACCAGCTAAGTAGCATCGGCACGACACACGTCATGACGCATGACACGTTATTTCTCAAAAATAGAGAATTCCGACAAGTTGGGACACGTTGTATATTCTCTATATTTTTATATATACATAACAAATTATCATTTTTTAATTTGATTCAAATAAGTAAATAAATAATAATAAAAATCCTAGAATGAATTTACCCTAAAAAAATTATACACATAAGTTTTCAAAAAATAATTATATATAAATAAATATATTAATTAAGAAACTAAAAATAAATAATTAAATTTGAAAAAAAGGAAAGTACAAATGCTGCCTTCTCCTTCACGTCTCCACCCCATTCATTCTCTCTCTCTCTCTCCTCCAAAGCCTTCTCTTTTAAGTTTTAACACTTTTTCTCCTCACGCTCCTCGACGCCCTCGAGGGAGAAGACATGCCATCGGACAGGAGCAAGCACAAGCTGGCCCGGCCTCATGCCTCCGCCCCGCCGTTCGTTGGGGGAGGACTCGACCTGCACCATCCGCCTCCGCCGCCTCAAGCCGGAGGCGCTACTCTGCTGCGCCAAGTACTTCACCAACACCAAGTTTTGCTACTACAACCTTTCTGACCTTTCCCAGACTCGCCACTTCTACAAGTCCTACCACCGCTTACTAGAACCAAGGTGGCACCTTCAGAACGCCCTGGCCGGTGGCGGCCCCTGCAAGTCGGCGGTGGCCCCCGCAGTCGGCGGTGGCCTCAGCCTCAACCCCTCATCGAAGAGGCCTTGCCTCCATCCTTGTCTCCCTTTCTCCAACTCCTCTGTGACCCGAGCCTTCGGGCGCTGACACGCGTGCGGTCGCCGTGTTCGCACGTTGACCGTCAGCCGGGCGTATTGTTGGCCGTGTCGAGCGTGTCGTATACGTGTCGGACACGACATGTGTCAACACCGACCGGACGCCTCCCAAGCGTGTCGGTGCTACTTAGCTCACCGTTGGCGTGAGTGAGCCTCAGCGCAAAAATCTCCTTTTCTATCATCTCAATCTCCATATTGATAGTCTTGCACTTATCTTCGGATCTTTGGCTTTGGTCGACAGAGAGTCTAGGGACGCTCTACTTCCATCGGACTTCAAAGGGATTAAGGATTTGAGCGAAATATGGGAATTGGCGCACTCCACGACTGGATTTCTTTGCGAATTGTCCGACTCAAGTGATTCAGAGAACTTTACAAAGACCAGGTTGATGGAAGACCAAGAGGACTTGATGGCAACGGCGGCAGAACCTTTAGATTCTCCTTTGTCAAAGGCGACATTGTTCCATATTTGAAGCTCAATTGTGTCGAATGCATCTGGACACTCAAAAACACTAATCTTTGAGTACTTACTCATCATCCGCCAAAGTGGTTGGGCGAGGCCAACCTCACCGTCTCCCATGTCGGCCCCGGCCTTAGCGACTAGCCAGAGAGGAAGAAGGGAAGAAATAAAAAGTAAGAGAAAGCAAAGAAAAAAATGGAAAAAGAAAAGAAAATTTTTAAAAATATTTTTATTAAAATTGTACTCATCAGCGCTTAGCAAATCCTATGTGGCACGCCAGCCGTCCCCACGTGACACGCTTAGCCGATCCCACGGTCATGCCATGTAAGACGGCGGTGTCTAAGTTAGCAACTTCCGACCAAAATTAGCCAAATGAATTGAATTGACATAAATATATAAGGTTTATGACTCAATTGGCAAAAGAAAAGGTTTAGAGATGAATTAACACAATTGCAATAGGTTTAAGATTTTTTTGGTAACTCTCCCTTAGCCCTCTCTTATTGCTTGAGAACTTTTTTAGCCTAATTTATTTTATAACTTCTATTTTATAGAATTTATTTGTAATGCTGCATGATCAAAAAATTTCTGATAAATGTAGAATATTGGTCATAATCACATGTATGTGTCCATGATAATGATGGCATGTGGCCACTCTGCAACGAGATAATACCAGCAAGTACGTAACTCGAACTAGAATGTTTTTTTTTCAAGTTAGGACAAACAGTTTACCTTAACAACGAATTTACCTTAACAACAAAGATACACAAACATGAAAGAGGTTTCTTGCTTAGGTTTTGACTAAGTTTTTGGGCTATGATTAGTGCAATTAGACGAGTTCTGATTTTGAATGATCTATATGCCCTAATCCAGTCGATTTGGGGTAGGCCAATATCACTTTGTTTGCCTGGCCGATGACATGGAAGAATCGTGATCAGCTCCATATTCTCAAAGATTGAACTTGTGACATTACAGATTTAATTATGAAAACGGTAGATACATTACTTTATCCCTCGAATTGATACGGTTGAGATGAGGATAAACACAAGTAAAACTAGCAAAAACACGCAATACTGCATCAAACACGCTCAAAGGCGCAAATTCTCTCATATCTACGTCATTAATCAAAAGGATAAATTTAATTACCTTAGTCATCTTTTGAAAAACACCTTGACAAGATGGGTTTGAGGCACAAGAAAAGTTGGCTTTAGTGCAAGCAGGACATTGTTGGCGATATATCCCAAAGCAACCATGTAATAGTTACATGTTAGGAATTTCAATTGTATTATTTAATGGCAAAGATTTAATTCATTTATTATCCCATTTACATGAATGAGTTCATAAGATCAGTTACGTCTGAATCTATTCTTAAGGTGTTAGAGAATATATGTAACAAGTTTAAAGTTAGACTGAGTCTTAAAACAATTCCTGGTCGATAAATTATTGAGAGGATATTGATGATCCTACTGAGAATAGTGTGTTTTCAAGCTTTACTATTGAGTATTTGATACCTAAGGGAATGATGAGTCACAAGTTATTGGGTATTGTGATACCCGAGCTAGAACACAAGTCCTTGTATTGGACAAGCTTCTTTGAAGCAGGGGCATACTCGAGAATGTTTAGAACCACGAAAGCTTTTAGTGAGGTCAATGACTAATTGTTTAGACTTTGGTCTTGTGTAAAATCCTTAGACCCGAGACATGGTGTTGACTTGTATTTTGGATGGCTATGGTTCACAAATCCGCATATTGACGCTTCGTCGAACTGTCTCTACGTACTTGATGGTCATAGTTTGTTCATATCTGAAGGCGGATGCATGCACAATATGGAATATGTCTTCTTGTTATATACAAGTTACAATAATGACGTCCTATACAATCTAATCGTGACATTATATTGAAATCCTTGGCCAAGGTTGTAACTTGAGAATGAATAGTTTGTCTTGTTGAAATACGTGTGAATTAGCTTTGTACATATGATCGAATTGGTGGCTTGACAAAAATTCCATGGCTTTTGTTCAATCGGGATATAGTAAGACTGAAGGATTGAATTACATGGTAATCAAAATTGACAGGTTCATTATGTTCTTAAAGCATTCACACTATTTGGGTAGCCATGACAAATCGCTAGATGTCTCTCATGATTTGTAGACTTGGAAATTGATTGAGACAATTAGTTCCCTTGGTTGTACTAATGGTTAGTTCAAGTCTTAGTGCTAGCTTAGTGATGAACCTAGGGATGTCACGTATCATAACCAATTGAGAATGACATTTGAGCGAGAGAGACATATTGCAAATGTGTTTGCAAAATGCGACAATCAGATTGAGTTGGACAAGATTAAGGTTTTGAAACGGGTTCAGAATCAATGATTGGATTAATGTTCTCAAACGGTTTCGGAATAAATGGTTAGATTAATACTATGAAACAGTTTCAAAATCAATGACCAAATTAATGATGTGAAATGGTTTCAGAATCAAGGGCAAATTTATGATCCGAAACGATTTTTGAATTAATGATAAGTTTAATGATATGAAGCGGATTTAGAATCAACAGTCAAATTAATGTTCTCAAACGATTTCAGAATAAATGGTTAAATTAATACTTTGAAATGGTTTTCAGAATCAAAGACCACATTGACGATCTAAAATGGTTTCAGAATCAATGGGTAGATTTATGATCTAAAAATATTTCAGAATCTATGGCCAATTTAATGTTTTGCAACAGTTTTCAGACTTAACGGTCAAATTAATACTCAGAACGGTTCGGAGTAATGCCCAAATTAATGTTCTGTATGGTTACAGAATAAATGCCTAGAATAATGCTCTGAAACGGTTTCAGAATCAACGTCCATATTTGGACTTTGAAGCGGGTTCAGACTTAGCAGCCAATTAGTCCTCACGAAATGGTTTGAGAGTTAATGGCGAATTGGTTTAAATAAATTGGATTTGAGATTGATTATTAGTGATGATTGGCGCCAATCAAATATTCACACACTAGAACAATTGCTAGCACAATTTATGTGTTGAACTCACTTGAATTTCTCTTTACCGTTTGACCCGTGATTGGTGGTGTATCTGAACTAGAGGTCGACATTTGTGAGGCTGCAATCAAGGCCATCATGATGAGATTACTTTAGACAGCTTAAAAGGAGAGAGGACATATACGGTCTAGAACTGAAGAACATGATAACCAGATTGTTTTCAATGACGGTACAAAGGGTAATGCGATTAGTCTCCTTCTTCATTTCTACGTGCTTCTTATTAAAATGCACGGACAATGTTTTGGAGATATACATGTATGGGTTATTACTTTTGTTGCGATTTTTTTATTTACTTTTTCCTATGCATGTCTCCCAAAATCCCAACAGTGGTATCAAAGCCAATCCTTAAACATTTTCGTGCTTTTAATTAGTGTTGGCTCATGTTGATTTTTATGATTTAATGGCCAAATTCTCATTTTTATGAGAATCCTTTTAGAGTGGCCTACGGATGTTAATTTGATATGCATATTTATTGTAAATATGCATGGTGAAACCGTTGATTACAATCCCAACCTCCTAATTTATAATATTAAGTCAAAATAGGTGTTCGAACTCATGGCCTTCCATCATTGTGGGTTGATCTAATATTCTAGTGGATGATTGACCAGCAATAGATACATAGGGATGAATTGCCAATCAAAATATAGGACCACTCCATTGTACATATGATGTGGGGTTTGGGCTGAATGATTTCCAATATTGTCAGAAGAGGGAATCACTTGTGTTCTAAATACTTGCATGAGTTGATCCACTCAATATGTTGATAGGACACAAATAACTGTTAGGTGAGGTGGATCAAGGGTTAATGGGACACCAATCCCCATTAGTAATCTTTATCCAACAAAGATTTTGGGTTCCCATCTTAAGGAATATGGGATCTGAATAAATTTAGTGGGAGATTCTATTTCGTTCAAAAGCCAAAATGAAATAGTTGTCGAAAGACAATGGCTAACAATTTATTTTTCTGCACAAATATGTTATTACTCTGAAAATGGTGACTACAAACCCACTTGCTTCTATAATTGACAAAAATTTGCTTAACGAGACCTAATTACACTGACTCGATTAGGAATTTGAGAATTGTTCTCAATTTCGAGAAAATTGGGTATATGCTTGATCATAACTTGCCAAAATCGTTTCCTATAGGTAGGACCAAGAGGAGCATGAAACTTATGATAAGTGGCATGAAGATGACCTAGAAGTTAGGTCATATATGCTTAGTTCGATGAATAAAGAATTACATAAAAAGTATGAGACCATGGAAAGTACTTGGTCAATTATCACGCACTTGAAGGAATTTTTCAAGAAGAATGTTCAAATCTCTAGGTATGAGATATTTAAGGGATTGTATTGAATGAGGATGGCTGAGGGATCATTGGTGAATGATCATGTTATGAAAATGATTTGGCATATTGAGGAGTTGGCTAGGCTATATATCTTATTGTGTATAACGCATTAGCCATAGATCGATACTCCAGTCTTTACCCAATTCCTTCTTTGGATTTGTCCAGAACTTCCACATGCATAAAATAGAGAAAACTTTCGCTGAGTTACGGTATGCTAGTGGTTTACGAGAAAGAAATGCACAACTCAAAACCCATTGTTATAGCTTCAGTTGGAGCTTCTTCTTCAAAAGAAAGACTACTTTGAAAAAAGGAAATTAAAGAGGCCTATAAAATCAGTTTTATATCCAAGACCCAAGAATGAATAAGGGCAATGCCATTACTATGGTGTCAAGAGGCACAAAAAAGAGGAACTGTAAAAAGTACCTCACGAGCTTGACGGTCAAGCCGAAAGACCAACCGTGTGAAGGTATGGTGTCTATGCTTTTTGAGACTAACCTTACGATTGATTTTGAATTCAGCTTATGTATTCTAGATTTAGCTGCAACTTTACATATTTGTATGTATTTACGGAATCTATAAATAAGCAAGATCTTGGGGCAAAATGAGATTGTCTTGACATTTTGCAAATAAAGCATGAGTTGTTGTATTAGCTATAAGGATTTTTCATTTGTCTTTGCCCTCTCAACATATATTGGTTTTGAATAATAGTCTACATTATAAGAATGCAGTTCGAAACCTCATCTATATATCTCGTTTGAGTAAAGAGAATTATAAATGTTCTTTTACGAATGATGTATCCTTCATTTATCACGATAAGAGATATGTTGGTTTTGATTTGTTAACCAATAATCTTTATACCATTACATGTCTAGCAATGTGCTTTCTAATGTCAATGTCATAAACAATAAATGGCCTAGAGAAAGACCAAACCCAAAATATGTAATGATGAATATATTCATCCATCCAACTTTGAGCCACACTCAATTTGTGAGGCATGTCTTCTCTGAAAACTAATAAAAGCCCCATTTGTAGGACATAATGCACGAGCTGCTGACATGCTGGGTCTAATACATATGAATGTATATGGACCACATAATGAATTAGCTGGAGCTGGTGATTCTTGCTTCATTACCTTTACCGATGATTTATCACTGTATGCATATTTGTACTTAATGAAATATAAATTTGAATCCTTTGAAAAGTTCAAGGAATTCAGGGCTAAAGTTGAGAAACAAACTAAAAAGAGTATTAAGGCTATTTGATCTAATCGAGGAGGTGGAACCTTAGTGTTGAATTTTAGAACCATTTTAAAGAAATGACATTTTATTACAATTGAAATCTCTCGAGACTCTAGGAGTACAATAGTGTATCTAAGAGAAGAAATCACACTTCATTAGATATGGTGCAATCCATGATCAATTACACCGATTTACCAATATCCCTTTGGGGATATTCCTTGAAATAGCTATATATTTGCGGAACAGAGTCCCCACCAAGTCCGTTCCAACTACGTACTATGAGATATGGCATGGTAGGAAACCGAGTCATAATCATATTAAGATTTGAGGTTGTATAGTGATTCCCTTATGACAAGATATCATGCCAAAAGAAGCTCCATTGGTAGTTAGCACTTTCGAAAAAATTACCAAAATACCTAAACCTATTGCAACCGTGCCAATTCAATCATAAACCTTTTTTTTACCAATCGAGTCATAAATTTTTTGCATTTATGTGAATTGAGTGGATCGGGCCAATTTTGGCTAGAAATCGTTGACATTGATGTCGGTTATCCTACATGACACAGCCAATACCGACATGAACAATTTTTAATAATATTTTTTGAATTTTTTTATTTATATTTTCCTTTTTCTCTCACTTTTTTTTTTTTTTCCTTCCTTCTACCATAGTTGTGCTCGACCGACCTTGCCGGCCTTTGGTGAAGCTCGCTGCTGCCGACAAGGGCAAGGCTCGATGATGAATGTGAAACCTTCGTCTCTATCTCCTCAATCTCCTTACTGATAGTCTTGCCATTGTCTTATGGATCTTGGGCTTTGGTCAACAAAAACTCCATGATGCTCTGCTTCCATTGTTGCTTCAAAGGGATCGAGGATTTGATTGAAATCTGGGAATTGGCACACTCCTAACTTTGGTTTTCTTTGTTGAAATCGTCCGACTCGAGAGATTCAAAGAACTTTACGAAGATGGAGTGGACAGAAGACCAAGAGGACTTGACAGCAACGGCAGCAGAATCTTTGGATTCTCCTTTGTCGAAGGCAGCGTTGTTCCATATTTGAAGCTCAGGTGTGTAGAATGTATCTGGGTACTCAAGAACACTCATCTTTTAAGGTGACTTGAACTAGAACGTTTTTTTTTTTCAAGTTTGGACAAATAGTTTACCTTAACAACGAAGATACACAAACACAAAAGAGTTTTGTTGCTTAGGTTTTGACTAATTCTTGGTCTATGATTAGTTCAATTAGACGAGTTTTGATTTTGAATGATCTAAATGCCCTGATCTAGTCAATCTGGGGTGGGCCAATATTACTTTGCTTGCCAGGCCTATGACATGGAAGAATCGTGATCAGCTCCATATTTTCAAAGATAGAGCTTGCGACATTATAGATTTAATTATGAAAACGATAGATCCATTACTTTATCCCTCGATCTGATGCGATTGAGATGAGGATAAACACAAGTAAAACTAGCAAAACAGGCATGACTACATCAAACACGCTCAAAGGCACAAATTGAGAGAAAATTCTCTCATAATTACGTCATTAATCAAAAGGATAAATTGAATTACACGTAAATTAGATACCTATTCTTCGTTCAACTTGAACTTCCTCTGCGGCCAATCCCTTTTAACAGTAGTTAGATCTCAATCCTTAGTAAGACATGAAATGCTTCTAACAATTTATCAACCCAAGTGATAAAGGTCTTCATGCATGCCATGTTTATTAAATTTTTCCAAAATTATCGATGTTCTATATTGAAAAGTTCGGCGTAAGTCTTTTCTAGTCGGCTTGGGAAACTCTTTCTTTAGGCCAAAGCTTGACAGAATTTAATAGAGGATCAAAAGACCCACTTGACACAAACTTGATCTTATGTAGTGTAAAAGAGGCCAGTTGAGATATGAAGGATTGTCGCGACTAACCTCCAAATTAAAGGGTCTCGCCTGGATGGGGCTAAGTCTAGGTTTGGGACTTAACTCGAGCTCTCCCAAGCCAATACCATGTTGCGACTTTGGGTTTAGATTTTTAACTTGCAAGTGATTTATATTTAGGAGTCGCCACTAATTAGTTTGGGGTGGGTCAATTAAAAACCCAAGTAAGGTGATGGGAGAATCACCCTACTCCTATGAACTAAAGATTAAATGAGTTTGGGGACTTAGTTACACTAATTGAGTGACTAGTGCCCTCTCGATTCCTTTTATTTTGTTCATTTTAGAAAATATTTGTCAGGTAGTTTGGATTGATTTTAGGAACTATCTCCTAACATGTTACGTGATCAAGTGAATGCACAATCATTAACGATTAGCAGTCAAGATAAATATGCAGCCTAAGGTTCTAATCCTAACTAAGGCGACAACATTCAAAACATGACAATTTATGTAATTATATTCTAATTAGAAACAACATACATAATAATAATACAACAATAATAAAAATAACATCCAAAATCCTATGGTATGGCCTTATAGGCTTATCCGATCTAAATATGATTATTAATCAAATAATCACATAATTTAGAAAAATATTTAAAAATACTAATTTCTAAACTATTTCGTAATTTTAAAAGAAATTAAAAAAGGTTTATTATTATTTTTTAAAAAATATTATTTTTTATAAAACTAATAATATAATATTAAACAAAAGGTCGGGGTTAGAGGATCCGGATCGGGTCAAATCGACTTGGGTCAATGGACTCGACCCATATGCATTTGACCAGGTCTGGACTAAATTGGGCTCCTTACCTAACCCGGATCCGACTCGACTCTTCCCCTCTTCCCCTAGAGACCCTATTTCTCTTGCTTCTCCTGCTCATTGCGGCCATGACTTCCCCATTCTATAGGGCTTCTCTCGGTGGAAGAGAGGCGTGGGGTGTCGCGGGCTAGCAACCATGACCGCATCGACCTCCTTACTCCGATCGGCCCGGCTTCCATTCAGCCAACTCGAGGCAAGAACTCTCCTCCGCCTTCTACCGCCTCTTCCCGGATCAATCGAGAAGAACCAGCAATGGCGGGCCTCCACGTCCGGTTGCGGACCGATGCTTAGTGAGTCACGACCTTCAACCAAGGCTGCTAACGATACTCTCTGTCCTTGCTAACCCCTTCATGGCTGGGACAACTTTGGGAACAAACATTCTCAACACAAATTTTCAGATCTAGTTGAAGCATTTGGTTGAACAGGGTGTGTCATGACCCGATCCCCACAGCACGCGCGTCATCCGCCACAATCGTTAAGAATCGACATCCTAGGACTTGTTGCTGATTCAAACAAAGCGAGCAGAAGAACAATACACGCAGAAGCAAATTGGACTCTCCATACAACAAATAATTAAGCGGGCTAGTAAAGAGATAATGAAATCACATCAACAAAACACTTTTACAAACAAAGTATTACTTACAAATTTACATCATACAAGCCTTACTAAAGGCGGTCACCACAAACCATGCACATTCAAAAGGGTCAAGTGGTCGAGTTTGCCTAACTTCATTACTCAAAAGGTGCACACATTGGGACGGGAGTACTAAGCCTATCAATCACCTCCATGATGGCCAGATGGCGTCTCCTAGTTGGAATCAAAGAACTCCCGCGATGTAGGATTGGCCATTCGTCGGACGGCTCAGCTCGAACTCCCAAGTGGCAGCTCCTCATCGACTCCATTGGGCCGACTTGAGCTCCAAATCCTTCGGGCGGTGTCCGAGCTTGTGTAAGGGCTTGTGTATCTCCATGGGGTCCCATCCTTCCACTCCATCATTTGAGGGACCATTAAAATTGCGAAGGGGCCAAAAAGCGCATCTCCATCCCAAAAGAACCAAGCTAAAAATGTGTGGAGTTTCAAGCGGCCTCACCCTTGTCTACTTAATATGTACTAGAGTGCCTAATATAAAGCCTATCCTCCACAACCGGGATCTCCGTCAACACATGGTCCCTATCCATTGGGACCCTAAAATGTTGTGGAGGACCGTTAAGGTCCATGGTTAGGGGTCGAAAGATTTATAATTCAACAATGAGAATAATCTCAATAAGTCACTACGAAACCTCACTTAGGCTAACGCGTATTGCGGGACAGTTTAGAGCATGCAATAATAACACTCAACGTGCCACATCAATTACAAGTGTCCTTACCTCGCCTTGGTATATACACAAGCCCCTGCATGCTAGTATACAGCCACAACATGGCAACCATTCATCGCACATAACAACCCAAATCGGGGCAAGCACATGCATAGCACACTTAATAACCCGAACATGATCAGCAACAATCTCAACATGGCATACCACAATGCATATCACAATCAATAGGTCCAAATTATTAGCGATCCCTCGGGCTCCTCGAATCTACGTAAAACACATCGGGTTATAGGGCTTCCGGGCGTAACGGGTATCATCTCGCTACGTCGGCGATGGCATCGTCCCGCGTTATATGTATCAAGATGGCATTCCAAGAGGAGAATCAATCCAACCTCCATCACGATTGGCATTCGAGCCTCCGGGCCTCAATAAATGGGGCATCATCTCACATAAAATGCATCAAGACGGGGTTACAACCTCGTGTAAAACGCTTTAGGGTATTATGTTAGTATGTGGGCATTCAACAATCAAATCAATTTCTCATCTTTCGATTAGCCAATTGCCACACATTTCATGTTCAACTCATAACCAGCCACATCCCTCAAGTGCAAAAACAACATCGAAAAGCTCCCGAGAGAGAGAAACCAATTTTGCATAGAATCGGGCTAAAAATGAGCAATTGTGCAACAACCGAAACCCTTTCAAAATAAATAGTAATTCAATTCCAAAGATTCTAAATTTTGGATATGTCATTGGAAACATCTTGATAAATATTTTTTATGAGGACACAAAATCTAATTCTGGCTATAAACAGCCCTTTTTATCACCCAAAATTAGATTGAAATTAGCTTTGCAATGGTAGACAATTCGGCCGTCAAAATCCATGTCAATCAAGTATCCAAGTCTCTTTGGAAAACCTTGAAATTTTTATATGTCATATACACAAGTGTCCTCGACAACTTTTATGAAGGAATTTTATTGAAAAGAGGTCTGAAAAAATTTTATAAAAATTCAGAAAGACACATTGGTCGGGTGAGCGATAAATCCGGCAAAGTTATGACGGTCCGAAAATGGACTTACGAATACCCCAAAACGATTTCCAAAAATTCCAGATTTAATATATGACATACTTCAAGATGTTGAGTAAACTTTCATGAAAAACACATTCTCAAATTCAGTCCACATTGATCTCAAAAAAATAACAGAACAACAGGGCACCTCAACAATCAAATCCTAGCAACAACAACAACAACCACAAATCATCAATCAAGCTCATCCAGCCATCAAACCAACTCTAATCAACCTCTAAACATGCCATTGATAACCCATTATTCTAATCAAAGCTTAGGAAGCACTTAATAGGAACCTAAGCTTAAAACCAATAAAGACCAGCCCAAGGTAGTAGCTGTTATTCCGACGGTAGGGGACGGGAAAGGCGGTGGCGGCTCGATCGGGCCACCGCAATCCACGGTTGAGGCGAGCACAAGCTGGTGGTCACGGTGAGGGGTGGTGTTGGCTTCGGTGGTGGCTAGTGGTGTCGGAAAAATGGCAAGGAAAGAGGGAGAAGGAAGAGGTGGTGGCGTGAAAGAGGATCGGCGGTTGCTCCAAAGGCTTCATAGCGGCTAGCGGTGGCTAGAATGGGCTAAGCAAATTAGCAAGGTGGAGGGGGGAGATGGTCGTCGGCCGAAAATGGAGGGGCAAGGGAGGAGAGAGTGAGCAAGAGAGAGAGAAGAGAGAGAGAGAGAGAGAGAGAGAGAGAGAGAGAGAGAGAGAGAGAGAGAGAGAGAGAGATGATCATCATCCTACTAACCCCACTACAAAACCCCATCCCCCCTACTCACAAATCCAAGAGTCTACATTCTATCCTCTTCCCCAAGCCAAGATCTAAGGGCCTATGATTTTTCTCTCATTAATTTCCCAAAAATTATAATCGCAACCAAAATAAAAAGACAAGATGAGGAGGGGCATAATGGTCCATAAATTTCGACCAAGGAGGGAAAATGGCAAAGTCCAATTTGCCCTTTAACTTTTTAAATGAATTGAAATATCCTCAAGGGTAAAATGGTCTTTTTCCATACCGATCCAAATTGCACTTTTCCAACAATTTCGAGCAATTTAGTAGTTGACCATGCTTATTGAGACCATGTCTCGATAAATTTTTCGTGAAATCTTGAAAGTTCGACTTCCCATTCTCGATTCTAATTCATGACTAGAACCAATCAATCGCGACTTTAATATATCTCAAATTAATGGGCGGCTTTTAGAAGTTATGCGTATCAACTCGTGGGCGATTCGATATCGAGCCACATCTAAGTGTACTCTAGCCATGGCGACCTCGATTGTCATGTAATTGCGAAGGTCGATCACTAGTTCTAATTGACACGATCGTTTGGATTAGGTTTAGGATTGTTGAAACTCATACAATGGTCAAGCGGAATTACCCGTGATCCAATTGTATAACATTTGCAAATCATCCCATAGCCATCCTTGGATTGATCTACAATGGCCCAAAATATCTCCTCGTCAATCCTTATGGTCAAGTGTCGATCCATGGCCAAGTCCTTACGTCCACGTACTTGATTCCTAGTTAGCTATTTCCTAATAATTAGTCTTCTCGAAAGTGATTAATTCGAGTGAGATTTAACTAAAGTGCATTGAAGATATAATCATTTCATAAATTTGAAAATTAGTGAATTTCAGAATGTCACAAGGTGGAAACCTTTGCAAAAAGCAGCGGATCCTTGGCTCAGTTGGAGCTCATACGAGCCGATACTCCCAATATGCAACCTACAACACATGTAGCGATGAGGCGAAGGCGAGCGGTGGATGGAGCTCATGTGAGCCAAGGGCTCTGAGCTCCGGCTAGAAGCTCCGGCCAACACGTCCAAAAAACAGAGTAAAAAACAGGGGCGCAACTCACGGAAAACAGGGTCTCGGGTGGCGTCGATCGGAGGCTTAGGAGCAGCTACTACCAAAGGAATTCGCTCGGCCTCACTCTCTCTTGGCCACTCTTGTTCACGGTGATGCTCTCGGGTCCATCTCAAATCAAGCTGCCCCTCTTCTTCTCTCTCAAAACCGAGCTCTACCTCTTGTTTTCTCCTCTTTGCCAGCTTTTTATGGCTAACCGTCACTTGCCCTCTGCCTCATATCCTCTCCATTTCTTTGCTCTACCTTTGACCTACTCTCTTTCCTTGACTTTGGTGGCGTTTTGGCTAGGGGTGTCAATGGTTCGGATTTCTTGGAAACTCGAACCGAACCATTAAAGAGAGTGGCTGAGCCGAACGAAGTGCATCAAACTGAATCTGAACCAAACCGAAACTCAAATTCGGTTCGGTTTGATTCAGTTTAGTTCGTTCAAATTTTCGGTTTTCCCTTTTTGGGCTGCCGGTTTCCTTATTTTGTCTTCTGATTGTGTGACACACTCTCTCCTCCTCGCTCTCCTCTACCTTGCCTCCACCACACCGCTCGACCCCCCACCATCTCCGTGAGCCCAAAATCCCAAGATCTAGGACTTGGGTGACCTTAGATACGAGATTAAGGCTACGGTCAAGTCTTGAGAGTATGAGAGTCAAGCTCATGCAAAATTTCGAGACTCGATTGTGGGGCAACCAAAGCAAAGGGTGAGTAGAGAAGGGAAGAAGGAGAAGACCGAGCCACGACCCGGCCGAGATGACGCCATATGGGGCCGGGCCCGCCGGAGGAGGCGGAGGCTCACCGGCGGTGCTTGTGTCCGATGGTCGTTTGGTGGTTGATCACATCATGCATAATGGGGCTGCCGGGTGGCAAGTGGTGGTGGTGGTGGAGAATCTAGAGATTAAGTTGTAAGGGAGTTGTAAGAGAAAAGGCAAGTATAGAGACAAAATTTATATTAGAGTTTGAGACAAGAAGCGTGTAAGCACGAAGGGCCTCTCAACATTGGTTCGGGATTCGGTTTATGGGTCGAATCGAACCGATACAACCCCAACGGGTATAAAAATATTGGTTATTTTTATTAACCGAATCGAAACCCAAACTCAACCGAAAATTCATGAAATTTTCGGGTTCGGTTTGGTTCGGCAATATCTCGGTTCGGTTCGACACCCCTATGCTTGGCTGCCTGTGTCCACCGCAAAGGAGAGAGGAAAGGGGAGAGATGAGCTGGGCTGTGCGAAGAAGAAAGGAGGAAGGGCTAGGCTGGGCCATTGGAAAAAAGAAAAGGAGAGGAAAAAAGGGGAGGGTTGGACCGGGCCCAACCAGGGGAAGAAATAAGAGGCTGGGTCAACCCGACCCGGTTTCGCTCCTTTTGTTTTTAATGTTCTAATGAATCCTAATAATGCAAATGCACCTATTATCTATATGTCATGCAATTTAATAGAAAAATATTTTTGTTCTAGGAATTAAGGACAATAACGCCTCAATTTTTGTATAATTAATTTTAGGCAATGAAAACTAGGTGTCAACAAGGATATATCATAATGACTAGTTGACGGTTCTTTTAAGCACAACGCTGTATTTATCTTTGAAAATAACAGATGTTGGTCCGTACAAGAATTTGCTCGGATTTTTTAAGGTGCGTAACAATACTCTCATTATCGCCTTGATTAATGAGTATCGAGTCAACTTTCATTAACTACTAGTTGCATATCCCGTGCTTTTGGAGTGCATATTACATTTGTACATTGTCACCATTTTATTTATTAAAACCCCATCTCTCTCACTTGTTGTAATTTGGTGAGGAAGATTGGGTTACAAAGAAATGTCCTATTTCTTCCAAACTCTAGGGTTTGCACTGAAAGTACTTTAATTGTATAAAGGCAACTTCTTAGTAATAGGGATTTGGAAAGAGTTTGATCATCTTGTTATTGGGGCTAGGCTTTAAAGTCCTTGATCCCCTGTCTTCTTTTGCATGAGATTTTCATACTAAATAGTGACACCAAGAAGCTAATCGTCACTAGGACGAAGTCACATTATTCAGGCAGAACAATGCTGACTCATGACAGGATTAACAAGGGTAACTACAATTACAATAAGTCAGAGATATGCAGGTTCCGGTTGCCTTTGGGCGAACCTCCGAGTGCGATAACCCTTGCCTTTGCGTCAAATTGCACACCTGTTTCAACTCAACCGAATATATGCATGTGTATGCTGCTCTCACCATTGTCACCTCATTGCCTGCATCCCAAGAGAAAAAAAAACAGTGCACAAGTCAAATTTCAATTCTTTGAGATGATTTATAATTGTCAATATCATATGTCTAAGACACCACAGTTATATCTCCTCACGAACTATAAAAAAAAAAGGCACTTTATTATGAGCGAACACGATATACCAAAGCTTAATAAGAGAAAGAGGACTGGGAAAGAGGACCAAGAAAGGCTGAAGCTCTTCATCTTTTGGATCTTCTTAAGGATACTGTGGATGCTGCAAGTTTTGAGTACGTGCAGGGGGATACATACTTTGGGCAAGTAGGGATTATGACGTTATATAGTAATTCATGTCTCTCTGTATTAGGAGATTACGAGGTATGCAATTAAGGTAAGCAATATTTAATTATCGTATTTCCTTAATGGACTATTATATCATGCCATTTTTTAGTGTCATTATTGCGCTACCATGAATGAGAATAATTTGTGGATTCGCAACTCTACATTCGTCATGACATATTGCTTATATATGCAAGAAATTAAAAAAATTTCCAAAATGAGTTCAGTGGTTAGAATAAATGCTGTCATGGTTCTCACTGTTGTAGTTACTTGGTGAGTCAATAAAGTCTGCGCCGGCCTATTTAGTGTCTGTTTTGCAGGCACCTGGTTTAATTAGTGCTTTGAGAGTCCATCTAGATGGACATGTATCTGTGTCTCAGATTAGTTACAGTCAAGTTCTTTCTTAGTAACCTTTGAGGGTTGTCGATTTAGTTAGAATTCTATGGAGAAGCATTGTCATGGGATCTCCCCTGTGATTACTCAGCTGCGGTGGGACGAGAAAACTGCTATCATTTGATAGGATTAGTCACACTCATTAAAAGAGCCGATGCCCCGAATCATGAAGGTAAGTGTTTACTCTTTCCAGATCACTCGTCATAGAAAAAAGATTGTGATGTCAAATGGATCTTAGCATGAGGTTTTAGATCATCACATGTACAAACTTAGAAATTACTGTCTACATATACTAACTCTTCGGCTTGCGCTGAAAGTTTTTCAGTTGTATTCTTGTTGGTGTCATGAGTAGCTCCTGTGGAGTACCTGTCAATGAGAGTAAAATCATCTGTGCAGAGGCAACTCTATGGTGATTGAGGATTAACTAGTCTGATGCTTCTGTAATTCCTTATAAGGACCATCGCAGCTAGTAGGGTACGTGGATGGAGAAAAAGCACGTATCTTTGTCTTTGTTCATATCAGACACAAGATCGCATGCACAATCGCGGGGTTTCCTGAGGCCCGCCTACACGCCCGCATGGGCTTGCGCGGGCACGCGTGCCTAAGGGCTGTAACCCCACAGCGGGCGACGAAATCGAGCCTCTCGAGTCGGTTTATCATCGAGATGATGGGAGACCCCGCGCTGTCCTCTTCAGTTATGCAGAATGATGTGCTCCGCTCAATTCGTTCTTCCATGCGCTTTCCGTCCTAGTTTGCGAAATGGCCCGGCGGTGTGCGTGATCAGATTTTGGACTTTAATTTTACGCTTGTGCATCATAGAAGCGTGGGCATAAGTCCAAAAGAAATTACACAGTTCACCCGACTTTTTCAAGAAATTCTCTTCTTGAGTTCTCCATTCGTCCTGTTCAGCTACGTAAAGATAACAAAGTAAAAAGAAACTATAAAAGAAGTAAGCTGAAAACAAGAAGGGAATGGCATAAAAGGTTCCCGAACTATTTGGTTCATTATAATATAATTCTGAATTTTTAATTTATTCAATATAATTTCTAAACTTTACCTCAATGTGTAATGTGATTCATAAACTTTTAATTTACTTAATGAAGTATCTGAACTTTTGGTACATATTCAATTTAGTCCTGATAATATTTAATATTGTTCTTCACTTAACTCAAGTTTATGGACAAAATTGAATATTCATAGGATCTAGAAACTAAATTAAGCATGTACCAAAAGTCCAGAGATCATATTGAACAAATTAAAAATTCAGAAACGATATTACATATTAAATTATAATTTATGAATCACATTAAAAAAAATTAAAAATATAAAGATCACGTTGCACGTCAAAACCCTAAGTTTTACGGAGCATTTATCTCGTTTTCGCAAACAAGAGTCGCCTGGGCGAGTGAAAGCTGAAGCAACAAGAATCTCCCTCCTCCCATGGCGTTTCCATTACCCCGCTCCTCCGCCTCCTCCTCGGTCCGTGCTCAAGCCATGGCGCTGTCATTCTCTTCGTCATCCACTTCCGTCCTCATCAATGGCGGACCAACGTCTCGCGTGTCTTGCGGTTCCCGGCGCCGCCGCCCCTCCGACCGCAGCTTCGTCCGTGGCCGCTCTCCTTCCCCACTCGCCCCGTAAGTGTTCGCCTTAATTCCTCCCCTCTTCTCTCCGCTTCTCCTGCGCCCCGCCCTCGCCTATCGCCTTGCGCTTCCCGCTCCTCTTTGCTCACAGCCACCTCGCACGTCCTGAATTGTCCCCACATCTGATTGGGGTCTTGCTCGCATTGCCATCTCGAACTAGGCCCAGTAGTATATGGACCAGAGTCTTGTCACTGGTTCTTGTTTGGATTGTATATATCTGACCTGCTTTCCCATCGAACCCTTCAATTCTCAGCGGCATTAACGTGATTCTTATGAGAAAATTGTGGCAACCTGGTCTCTTGGATGACAGTAGGGCGTATCATATATGACCTTGTTCATTACAGACTCTGCCTGCATTCCTAGGTCTCCCTCCCCTTATCCTCTGACTCATTGGGTTTTTCCCACGTTTCTTGGAGTTCATACGTCCGACGATGCCTCTTCGTTGTTGTCTAGGTGCAAAATTGTCGCCAATCTACATCAAGTTGATCCTTTTCGACACAAATTACAGGAAAGAAGTGAGATAGAGCCCAAGAAAACCAAAGTTAGGATCGGGGTCGTCGATAATCTGGTGACAGATGTTCCCCTTGTTTTGAGCTCTTCAAGGCTTGAGGGAAATAGTGCTCCCCCCTCCCCTCCCCCGCCTCTGGTTAGGGCGCTGAAGGCTGCAGCCAAACAGAATGTCGCAAGCTTTCATTTTCCTGGACATAACAGAGGTCGTGCTGCTCCATCTTCGTTGGCTGGGGTTATCGGCATTGACCCTTTTCGTCATGATTTGCCCGAGCTTCCTGAGCTGGACAACCTCTTCTCTCCAGAGGGCCCCATCTTAGATGCACAGAAGCAAGCAGCTGAGTTGTTTGGATCATCAGAAACATGGTTTCTTGTCGGGGTACTACATGTGGCATCCATGCTGCAATCATGGCTACTTGTTCCCCTGGCGACACTCTCATTCTCCTCGAAATTCTCATTTGTCAGCAACCTCTGCCATGATGTTGTCTGGTGTAATACCGAAATACATCATGCCTGAATATAATTCTGAGTGGGGCATTGCTGGCAGCGTCGATGTTGCACAGGCAAGCAGAGTTCAGACAGCTTATGCTTCCTGCGCATTCTTATCATGTTTTAGCATGTATTGTTTATTTATTGTCAATTCTCTTCTCAACTTGAAGCAGGAGGAATATAAATGAACTTCCATTAGCAACCATAAGAGGAATATGTCAATTCGCATGCAATTACAGGATCCGGAAGTTTAACATTGCTCCGGCATATTTTTAAGTAATTTAAAACGCTTCTTCTTGCAGGTAGAGAAGGCATTGAGTGATTTGGAAAATGAAGGTAGAAAAGCTGTGGCAGTTTTGGTCACCTCCCCTACTTACCAGGGTGTATGCAGTAACATATATGAGCTTTCCCGGCTGAGTCACTCTCATGGAATTCCGCTGATTGTTGATGAGGCTCATGGTGCACATCTTGGATTTCATAGTCACCTGCCGGCTTCAGCACTCCAGCAAGGAGCCGATATCACCGTTCAGTCTACACACAAAGTTTTATGCTCCCTCACTCAGTCATCCATGCTGCACATGTCAGGGAATATTGTAGATAGAGAGAGAATATGTAAATGTCTTCAAACACTTATGAGCACCAGTCCTAGTTATTTGCTTTTGGCATCCTTGGATGCCGCTAGAGCTCAGTTGAGTGAAAACCCAGGGGCCATATTCAGTAGATCGATTGATTTGTCGGTTATGGCTAAGGAATTGATAGAAGAAGTGCCGGGTGTTACTCTACTTGACTCTTCAAGCTTCCCTAACTGTAGCACCATGGACCCACTGCGCCTTACTGTTGGTTTCTGGCAGCTGGGTCTGTCCGGTTATGAAGCAGATGAGATTCTAGATAGGGATCATGGGATTGTCTGTGAACTTGTTGGGTCCCGATACATGACTTTCGCTCTAAATCTTGGAACCCACGAAGAGCATGTTCAGAGGCTAGTCTCTGGAATAAAGCATCTATCTGTGTTATCAGCTGCCAAGAGCATTGAAGGTACAGTGAATAATGGAGATTTGGGTGCCTTTGTTGACATAGAGATGGCAATGAGTCCTAGAGACGCATTCTTTGTGAGCAAAAGGAAAGCAAGCATTGAAGAGTGTCCTGGAAAAATCTGTGGAGAGTTGATATGTCCATATCCACCAGGAATTCCTCTACTGATCCCTGAGAGATCATTACGGAGCGAGCTTTGGAATATTTGATGCAAGTTAAGAAATATGGAACGCTGATAACTGGAGCCTCTGATCCTCTGCTCTCTTCGTTAATTGTTTGCAATGAGTAAATTTTGAGCTTAGGTGGAAATAGACTCGCTTCTCTCAATTTTAGCAAAATTCGAGGCTAGGCGCCAATACACACTTCTCTAGATTCAAGCAATCACTATTGGCCAAGCGCAAGTTTTGGCCATTGTCAGTTGCATTGGAGTCTGCATTTTGGACTTCGTTTTCAAGGAATTAACGGAACGAAAAATCCCGGGACTCTTCTCAAGGTCCAATCGTCAACCAGTAAAATGCATAAAGCGACCTCTTCTTTTCTCGTAGAAGGCTTGAAGGTTCGGACATCTGTGAAGACAATGGGCTCCACATTCTTCTAGGGTTTGTTTTACAAATGCTCAGTAATTCGGTACATTGAACTGATGATATGTATATCCAGATTTTTCTCCATAAATATTCAACAATTTGTCCATGCCACACAGCTCAAGGCAGGAGCGGCCCTACTCGGTGCATCTGAATTCACATTCCCCGCCGATATTGCAGAGAAGCTTGCCTTCATTTTCCCTATCAGTCTTCTAGCCTTAGTGCATCGTTATTGGTATTGGTTGGCCCCTAAATAATCTGATTCTTCCAAGTTTTGGCGTCAATGGTACGAAGAAAAGAAAAAAACAAAGATTTTCGTGCGACACGAGATCTTTTCTTAAAGTTATTTATTTTTCTTTTAAGCAAGCTAAAACACAATAAAGTAATCACCTCATACAAGTATATAACAAGTTTAATTAATTTACAAATGCATCCTTCCCTTCTCTTCTTTTTTCCAAGTATTAATACAAGTACGAAAGAAACTTATTACAATGCGGTAACACTGGGAAGAAGGTTGGGTCTTTGTCGATACTACATCTATACTCCTACACCATAAACTAGCCTATACAAAAGCCTTCATCGCACTATGGATCGACAACCTCGCCTATCGACACATCGCCATTGCCATCAAAACCCCTCAACAGTCTTATTAACTCATCATTGAAATTCCAGTACAAAGCGATAAATCAATGAAAAATTTATTCTTGAAGGCCCACGTCGACCCATGTGATAGAATTACACTAAGTATAACTATTACTAATTCAGGTACAATTTTTTTTTTTTTTGATATTCAGTCAAAATATGCAAAAACTCAAACTATAGTAGTGGAGGGTGATCCATATACAAGAACTCTAAACGCATTTTACTAATGCACTTCGTCTTACATGATTATTTTGTATTATTTGGTACTCACGTTTGGTTGAGTGGTCAAGTACTCTACTACCTTAGACTTAGAGATTTCATTTATTAGATTTTGGCTCATTTCCTTATTTTTTAAACATGTAGGATGGCTCTCCCATTGTCACTACTTTTTGATGCTCTTATGCATTTTAATTGTGTTTATGAAGATGTGCTTATACCTGGATCAACGGTAGTATACACTAAGTGTAGTTCCACAATTTGGGTCGACGTGGGGTTTCAAAAAAGTGGATTCCCTATCGATTTGTGGCTTGGTCCTTAAACATCGACAGTGAGCTGGTTGGACCATGTTTTGAGATGGGCGAGGTTGTGGATCCATAGTGAATAACTTGACCATTGTACATGCAAGTTTTTTGGGGCATAGGAATGGGGTTAGTGATAGGTGACCCTTACCCTTCCCAGAACTTATGTATTTTGTGTTTTGCTTAGGAGTGGTATTAGGATTGTAATACTAACTTTAAGATGTACTTGTATATTATTAAACTCGTGTAATTTCTTGTATGGGATGTTGTGAATGTTTTATTGTGTTTCCACATGCTAATAATAATGATGAGTTATAATCATAAAAGACATGTGTTGCGATGATTAGGTGTGACACTATGCCCTTGCAATTGGTGCTTGATTGTCACAGTAAATGTGTACCACACGCCTAGGTTTTAGCCACGACATAACATCCTCTAAAAAGTGTCGAAGCCACTATGATTCTTCAATAGTTTTACCCAAAGCAATAAACTTAGATTTCAACAATAAGCGTGTTATTAAAGTTTTCTTTGAGGATTTCCACAATACTCTTGCACCTCATAGCGTGAACACATATCCTTTGGCGATTTTGATTAATCAAACTTTGAAATCCAATTGGCATCATTATAGCCTTCCTAATGATAGTCTTTTGTTCTTTTCAAATAAAGCATTCTAATGCTTGTGACTGGCAATACCTAAATATCTGCTCAGTTTTCCTAACGAGTATGCAATATTCGATTTAGTGGCGTTCATGATGTACCTAATGTTTGTCACGACCTCTCCTTGTGAGGGCCTACCATCGGTGAATAGATTTAGAGGATTGCCCAAAAGGCGGCCCAAACAACCCATCAATTCAAATACGAGCTCTCCCAAGCCTATACTTCGGGGAAGTTGGATTTTTCATTTTAAAGTTCTTTAACAAACTAAGTATTTCTAGGAGTCGCCATTAGCCTATTTGGATCGGATAGAAACCAATCGAGATGCATGAGTGTCATTTCGATTCCTACGTAACCAGAGATTCTAGGGCTGTGGATTTATATATGCTAACATTTCTATTAGCGCCTTTTTCGGTACCTCTAACTTTAGAGGTTGTTTGTCTAAGTGGTCATGCAATCTTGATTACCAATTATGATCCTAAGTATCAAAGCCGCTAAGTGATCATGCAAATATTTTTGTAAGTTTTTTTCCTCTTTCTAAGCTAACCCTAACCTATTCTAGGAAAGCGATTAACATCCAATTTATTGAAAGACAGTGTGGTAAGTAAACATCCAATTATTGACAGAAGCTATGTAACGGCACGGAAAGTAAGAACCCGATAAGAGTTGGGTAAAGAATATAAATGACCTCATTATAAGCCTTGAGACATGACAACCTTGGAAGCTTGATTTAAGAAGTAAGGCGAGCCTAAGTCTAATGAATTGACTAAAGTAAAGCCTAAGCTAGACTACCCTCATCATTCATTGAATGCGTGAGGCTAAGTCTAATCAAGTTTTATTATCAAAGCCTATACTAATTAGCCTATGGAAGTTTAAAACTAACCTAACTAAAATTATTCTAACCAAAAGTACTATAAAAATTGAGACTAGATTGGACATCGATCTTTCTTTTTCCGCCGCCTCTTTGGACCGACCCAGTCAAGTGTCAATTCTGCAATCAAAGCATTCATCCGGCACTCAAGCAATGCAAATCATTAGCAAAGTCCACCTCAACTCAATGTTCAATTGATTTCGAGATTAAGCACACACACCGAACAGCACAAGCCACCACCTAGCCCTTTAGGGATTGTTTAATTAAGATTAACAACAATCGATCCACCACTTGTATTCACAACACAATGAGCTGATTATGTTAACCCCTAATTAAGACTAGTCATCCCCACTAAGCTACCCGCCGATTGACATGCATTGCAAGCCGAGGTCATACATCTAGAAATTACATGCGAAGCACAATTAAACATGTGTTTAGGGTAAATAGCCTTGAACAATCAACAAACAATTAAGTTTGCCAAGTTGCATTTTTACTCATTCTGGGCAACTAAGTTTGGGTCCAATTAACAGCCTTGATGACCTAACCATTGTGTGATCCTTACATCAATGGAAAGCTTGTGAAGTCTATTCTAATTTTCATCCGGACCACTTGACCCGATTTGGACCCTATTGACCCGAATTTGACCCAAAACCGAACCTGCTCCAGGGTTGACCCGGTTCCGACACTGGGACTCTAAAATATGGGGAAAAAAATAGTAATCGAACCCACAATGACACCAAAACCTACAGGAAAATAACTCTTTGGCTGCGTTTGGTCCTCTAGATTTTCAACCGGGATAAGATTGGATAGGATAGGATATGAAATCCAAGGAATTTGCTATATCCCATCATTATTTAGTGAATTGCAGTAATAAAGCTGTATATTTTCCCATCTTACCTTGTCTATTATTTGCTATAAATATCATATCAGTATAAATGAACTTAAAGTTTGCACAAACGGATGTGATAAAATCTCTGGACACTCTTCCTTCATTTTTTTTTGCATATTTTTTTTTATTTTCCTCTCTTTTTTAATTCTTTTATTTTTAATTCTTTTTCTACTTCCTTAATTCTCTAATAAAATTTTATTAAATATTAAAATATCCTAATAGACCTAAAATATGTAATAAAAATATACATACTAAATGTATTTATTTATATATATGAAATTTATATCATAAGATAGAAAAAAATTGAAATATATAAATAAAAATAAGAATAAATAAAAATGAAATTATTGTTATTTATTTGTTATTTTGAATTTTATATATTAAAATTGAATTTTTATTTATTT
Organism: Syzygium grande; assembly: GCA_024733475.1. Lineage (NCBI taxonomy): Eukaryota > Viridiplantae > Streptophyta > Magnoliopsida > Myrtales > Myrtaceae > Syzygium > Syzygium grande. Next base: position 24,135,561 of record JAMXDD010000008.1, on the reverse strand, counting down.
TCAAATATTATTTTAATTTTATTAATTTAACAAGTTTGATATTCGAGAAAAATAACTTTTTATTATGGATATTAGAAATCTTATCCACTTTTATCCCACCTCCCTCATGTGATAATTTTATCAAAATTTATATCCCTCATATATCCGAACTTTATACTATCTTGTGTGGGCACCAAACATGGAATATGATAAAATTTATCCTATCCTGAATTTAATCCCAACTACCAAACGTAGCCTTGAGTTCTCTCCAAGTTTCCTTATATGAATATTTCCAAAAGAGCCCCTAAAGTTAGCCAAGATTAAGGATTTTTCCCTGGAGATCAGATTCCGTCAGTTTTGCAGGCCAGTCCCTGACCTTGTCCGAAATTTACAAAATTAACCTCTTATACTTCATGCCCACGCCCCCAAACTTTCCAAACTTAAATTTTGGTCTTTTTGAACAACTTTCATGTTTTAAATTTTTTAGAAAACGCCTAAAACTATTCGAAAATTGAGAAACAAAACCGACCAACGAGTGCTCTAAAAAACGGATCAAACGCCCGATTTGATCATTTTTTTGGAGAAGGCATCGGACTGAAGATGTTCCATTTTTATGAAATTTACACAATTAAAAATCTTGAAATCTCTTCTTTAACTTTTATGAAGAAAGTGTTTTCAAAATATGAACTCAAAAACCACAAAAATCGAAGAAAGGCCACGGGTCAGCCAGGCTCCAAGTTTTTGGGAAAATTTCTGGAAAAGTTTATAAACATTCAACCTTAATCTATGAACATCTAATGCATATTCAACCTATTCCCAGTAACATAGGTATCTTCAAATTCCAAAGATGAACATTGAAGAACACCTTCAAACATATTCATCCAAACTCAAACACACATCATTAATACATCATCAAATAGGCACAAATCAACTTCAAAACACCCCCTAGGCATCATACATCTAACTTAGGGCCATCTAAACACAAACCAAAGTCCAAATCAAGCCTAAGATCACATTAAACATGGCTGGACAACAAGCACATTTTTCAGAAAAAAACATAGAAAAGCAACTTCAAATATCAGCATTCTAGGCCAAATTTCTAAGATAAACCAACCTAATAATGCAAATATAGGCTAGACTAACCATCTATCATGGAAAATGGGCCCTAGAGCACACTAAACCAGATTCGGCCAATTGAAAATGAGGGCTAAACTTAAATTCCACAACATTTACGCTAACCCAGTTCAATTCCTAAACCAATTTAAGGAAACGAGTCACGCCATGATCGAAAATCTCGAGGACAATTCAGATGTCAACCAGTTTGATCATCTTGTTATTGGGTCTGGGCTTTAACGTTCTTGATCTCCTGTTTCTCTTGCCTTATCCATGTCTAACACGCATAGTCATTGATAGTATCACATTATGATCGAGGCTGCGTAGAGTACGCATAAGATTTTCATACTAAATAGCGACAAAGAAGCAAATCGTCATTGGGACGATATCACCTTATTTTAGGCGGAATAATGTTGATTTACAACAATATTAACAAGGGTAAGTACAATTACAAGTCATCAAGACGCAGTTTCATTTTGCGTCTGGGCCCAACTTCCTTGTGCACAAATCCTTGCACAGCGTCAAAATGCACAACTCTCCCAAAAATTAGTAAGTATGCATGAGTTTGCTGCTCTCACCATCGTCACCGCATTGCCTGCATCCCAAGATAGAGAAAAGAACTGCGCAAGTCAAATTTAAATTCTTTGAAGTGATTCATAACTGTCAATATCATATGTCTATGACACCATAGTAATATCTCCGTACGAATTATATAAAAGAACATATGTTATCCATATAGTGAAATTTAAGAGACATGACAGGGAAAAAAAAGGCACTCTCTTCGGAGAGAATTCAAGTTACCGAAGCTTAATAAGAGAAAGAGGACCAGGAAAGACGTGCTGAAGCTCTTCATCTTTTGGATCTTCTGAAGGATACTCTGGATGCTGTAAGTTTTAAGTGCGTGCTGTGCTGCATGCAGGGCAAGTGAGGATTCGGAGGTTATATAGTCATTCATGTCTCTCTGTATTAGGCAACACATCCGATGGCCATGGTCAATTGTACTTTAGGAAATTATGGGGTTTGCAATTCAGGAAAGCAATATTGAATTATTGGTAATTTCTTAATTTGTGTTGATCGAATTTGGTAATTTCTTAATGGATTGTGCAATTTGAGTATTTCGTTTTGAGTCATCATTATTGAGGATAAACACGAGTAAAACTTGCAAAACACGCACGCCACTCACAAACACGCTCAAAGGTGCAAATCCAGAGAAAATTCTCTCATAATTACGTCATTAATCAAAAGGATAAGTTGACATACATGATAATAAGATGCCACACAAAACCCTAATCTCAGAAACTTATAATAGAGCCTAATAATAAAATGCTAATCATCTAAGATACCAAATAATGTCCGAAATGCTACAGTTAAGGAAATAAAACAAAATAAACTCCTATGCATGTTTAATCCAAAAATATCAACAAATCAAAAATTAATTCAACATTAAATTTCCTTCGTTGCCCCGTGCCATAATCCCTCTATTGGAAAAAAAAAAAAAATCCACTTGGAGTTTTCCAGTGTAGGATTATTCGAACAACCGAGCCATCCATGGGGCCCTCGATTCAAAATTCCATCGAAGGTAGATGAAGTAAGCCAAGTGACAAAGATCATCATGCATGTCATGTATATTTCATTTTCCCTAAATTGTAGAAATTCTTTATCAAAGAGTGTAGAAAAAAATCAAACAATCACATAAAGACACAAAAAGTTAACGAGGTTCGGCAATGTGCCCACGTCCTCTAACCAAAAACTCTCATTCTCTTTTGCTAGTTTTTTGTGTTGGACCATCTGCCATTCTTCAACCATATGTACAGGAAAGGTTGCTACAACAAAGGAAACAAGCAACCAGAAATAGGAAGATAACCAGAAAAGGGAAGACACCCCCGAATTATAGAAATACAATATTAACAAATCTCCTTTCCTAAGATAGAGAGAAATCACGCCAACAAAGAGGGTGGCTTAAGTTTCTGAGGCCAAAGCTCGGCAAAATTGAGTAGAGATGGATCTAACAAGCAGAGAAGACCCATTGAGAAAACTTGATCTTATGTAATGTAAATGAAGGCCAGTTGAGACATGAAGGATATATCATAATGACTAGTTGACGGTGCTTTTGAGTATGACGCGTATTAATCTTTGAAAATAATTGATGTTGGTCCATGCAAGAATTTGCTCATTGTTAATGTTATTTTAGCGGATTTTAAGGAGTGTAACAATCCTCCCATTATTGTTCTTTAACTACTAGTTACATAGCCTCGTGCTTTGCGAGTGCATTTGTCAGCGTGCGTTTTTTTTTTTTTGTCAGTCATTATCGGTTTTTTTATATGTTATTTTATCCATTGAGCGCGTAAATTACTAAAAGATTGTAAGTTGAAATGAACCCATTGTACAAAAATTAGAAAATAAAAGTTTGAAAGCTATTACCACTATTTTATTTAGTTTAGTGCTATATTCTTTAAAAGTAATTTCCTTCAACTTTTTCATTGGTCAAGCCAAATCTCAACGTTATCTCGATAATTCCGGTATTTAAATAAAAATTAGAAGCTTAAGATACATAAATTTCAAAAGTAACGGTGAATACATGGACTGTAAAATGAAAAATAAATATTTCTTAAAGATAAAATTCTGTGAGTATATTTATAATCGCAATCAGGAATATAATGAGTTATTAATTAAGTAGTTTCAATTTGTTAAACTCTTGCAATTTCTTTTGAGACAGTCTATTTCTTTATTGATTATATAAATCTATTCGCTATAAGTTATATTTGACATTGTCAGGATATTATTTATTAAAACCAACCACATCTCTTTCGCTTGTCATAAGTTGTTGATGAGGATTTGGTTACAGAGAAATGTCCTATTTCATCCTAAACCTAGGGTTTGCAGTGAAAGTATTTAATCGTGTTCTTTTCTGTATAGACGCAACATCTTAGTAATTGGGATTTGGATTGAGTTTGATCATCTTGTCTTTGGGGCTGGGCTTTATCGTCCTTGGTCTCCTGTTTTCTTTCGCCTTATTCGGGCACAACGCACATTGTCACTGATAGTATCGTAGTATGATCGAGACCGTGAGTATGTAGACAATTTTCATAGTAAATAGTGACACCAAGAAGCGATTTGTCAGTGAGACAAAATCACCTTATTTTAGGCGGAACAATGCCGATTTATGACCACGTTAACAAGGGTAAACACAATCACAAGAAAATTGACTTATGCAGTGTCCGGTGGCAGTTTGGCGTGCTTTTGAGAGCACACACACAGGCACAAAGTGACCTAGTGCACTCCGGTAGCGCAGGAACCCGATTTGAGCATGAATTTGCTCTCACAATCGTCACCTCATTGGCTGCATCCCAAGAAAGAAAAATAACACACAAATGAAACTTCAGCTCTGAAATTATTTATAACTCTCAATAATATATGTCTACGACACCACAATTATATCTCCGCACGAATTATTTAAAAACATTTGACCATATAGTGAAATTCAAGAGACATGACGCACACAAAACGGAAAAAACTGCACTCTCTTCTAAGCGAATTTGATTTACCAAAGCTTAATAAGAGAAAGAGGACGAGAAAGGACGTGCTGAAGCTCTTCGTCTTCTGGATCTTTTTGAATGGTACTGAGGAAGCTGCAAGTTTTCAGTACGTGCAGTGACACATGCTGGGCTGGTGGGGATGATGAGTTTATATAGTCATTCATGTCTCACTGTGTAAGGCAATATATCTATTAGCCGCCGTCAACTTGTACTTTAGGAAACTATGGGTAATCCTTACTGAACTACTTACTATTGATAAAAAAAAAAAAAAATTTCTGCATGTTGCTACTATATATTGATCATGACATTTGACCCCAAAAAAAAAAATATTGGTCATGAAATAAATTAAAAAGTTTCCAGATATAAGTTCACATGAAAATGGGCATAGAAACAATTCTAGGTTAGAAAATGGAAAGAAAATCAATAAAGAAAACCCGAATATTTTTTTTTTTTTTTTTTACTTCCCTTCTTCCTCTAGTTGTTCGGGCGATGGCCCTCACCGGCCTCTAGCAAAACTTGCCCCTGTCGCCACCTTTCGGGAGGGCCTCACCAGCTAAGTAGCACCGGTACACGACACACGTCATGACGATGACACGTTATTTCTTAAAAATAAAGAATTCCGACAAGTTGGGACACGTTGTATATTATATATATTTTTATATATACATGATAAATTATCATTTTTTAATTTGATTCAAATAAGTAAATAAATAATAATAAAAATCCTAGAATGAATTTACCCTAAAAAAATTATACACATAAGTTTTCAAAAAATAATTATATATAAATAAATATATTAATTAAGAAACTAAAAATAAATAATTAAATTTGAAAAAGGAAAACACAAATGCTCCCTTCTCCTTCACGTCTCCACCCCATTCTCTCTCTCTCCCTCCTCCAAAGCCTTCGCTTTTTTAAGTTTTAACACTTTTTCTTTTGCACGCTCCTCGATGCCCACGAGGAAGAAGACATGCCTTTGGACACGAGCAAGCGCAAGCTGGCCCGGCCTCGAGCCCCTCACTGCGCCCGTCGCGGGGACGAGTCGACCTGCAACCATCTGCCTCGCCGCCTCAAGCGGAGGCGCTTACTCGCTTAACCGCGACTTCCACCAACACCAAGTTTTGCTACTACAACAACTACAACCTTTCCCAGACTTGCCACTTCCCAAGTCCGCCGCCTTACTAGACCCAAGGTGGCACCGTAACGTCCCCATCGGTGGCGGCCCCCGAAGTTGGCGGTGGCCTCCATAAAGTCGGGGCGGCGGCATTGGCATCAGCCTCCGCCTCATCGAAGAGGCCTTGCCTCCTCCCTGTCTCCTTTCTCAACTCCTCCGTGACCCACGACCTTCGGGCGTTGGACACGCGTGTCGCCAGCGTGTTCGCACGTTGACCGTGTGTCGGGCGTGTTGGCGCGTGTCCGGCGTGTCGGCTGCGTGTCCGACACATGACATGTGTCCAACACCGATTCGGACGCCTCCCAAGCGTGTCGGTGCTACTTAGCTCACCAAAGGGCGATGATGAGCCTCAACGAAAAGCGCAAAATCTCCTTTTCTATCATCTCAATCTCCATATTGATAGTCATGCACTTATCTTCTGGATCTTTGGCTTTGGTCGATAGAGAGTCTAGGACGCTCTACTTCCATTGGAGCTTCAAAGGGATTAAGGATTTGAGCGAAATATGGGAATTGGCGCACTCACGACTCTGGATTTCTTTGCCGTAATTGTCCGACTCAAGTGATTCAGAGAACTTTACAAAGACCAGGTTGATGGAAGACCAAGAGGACTTGATGGCAACGACGGCAGAATCTTTAGATTCTCCTTGGTCAAAGGCGATGTTCCATATTTGAAGCTCAATTGCGTCAAATGCATCTGGACACTCAAAAACACTAATCTTCTAAGTACTTACTCATCGTCGCTAGTGGTTGGGCGAGGCCGACCCACCCGCCTCCCATGTCGGCCCCGGCCTTAGCGACTAGCCAGAGGAAAAAGGGAAGAAAAAAAAAAAGAGAAAGCAAAGAAAAAAAATGGAAAAAGAAAAGAAAATTTTTTAAAAAATAGTTTTATTAAAATTGTACTCATCATCGCTTAGCCATCCCACGTGGCACGCCAGTCATCCCACGTGACACGCCAGTAGGCCCCACGCGACACGCCCAGCCGGCCCCACGGTCATGCCATGTAAGACGGCGGTGTCTAAGTTAGCAACTTCCGACCAAAATTAGCCAAATGAATTAAATTGACATAAATATATAATGTTTATGACTCAATTGGCAAAAGAAAAGGTTTGAGATGAATTAACACAATTGCAATAGGTTTAAGATTTTTTTTGGTAACTCTCCCTTAGCCCTCTCTTATTGCTTGAGAACTTTTTAGCCTAATTTATTTTATAACTTCTATTTTATAGAATTTATTTGTAATGCTGCATGATCAAAAAATTTCTGATAAATGTAGAATATTGGTCATAATCACATGTATGTGTCCATGATAATGATGGCATGTGGCCACTTTGCAACGAGATAATACCAGCAAGTACGTAACTCGAACTAGAATGTTTTTTTTCAAGTTAGGACAAACAATTTACCTTAGCAACGAATTTATCTTAACAACAGAGATACACAAACATGAAAGAGGTTTCTTGCTTTAGGTTTTGACTAAGTTTTTGGGCTATGATTAGTGCAATTAGACGAGTGTTGATTTTGAATGATCTATATGCCCTAATCCAGTCGATCTGGGGTAGGCCAATATCACTTTGTTTGCCCGGCCGATGACATGGAAGGATCGTGATCAGCTCCATATTCTCAAAGATTGAACTTGTGACATTACAGATTTAATTATGAAAACGGTAGATACATTACTTTATCCCTCGAATTGATACGGTTGAGATGAGGATAAACACAAGTAAAACTAGCAAAACACGCAATACTGCATCAAACACGCTCAAAGGCGCAAATTCTCTCATATCTACGTCATTAATCAAAAGGATAAATTTAATTACCTTAGTCATCTTTTGAAAAACACCTTGACAAGATGGGTTTGAGGCACAAGAAAAGTTGGCTTTAGTGCAAGCGGGACATTGTTGGCTATATGTCCTAAAGCAACCATGTAATAGTTACATGTCGGGATTTCAATTGTATTATTTAATGGCAAAGACGAATTCATTTATTATCCCATTTACATGAATGAGTTCATAAGATCGATTCTTGACTGAACCTATTCTTAAGGTGTTAAGAATATATGTAACAAGTTTAAAGTTAGACTGAGTCTTTAAACAATTCCTAGTCGATAAATTATTGAGAGGATATTGATGATCCCATCGAGAACAGTGTGTTTTCAAGCTTTACTATTGAGTATTTGATACCTAAGGGAATGATGAGTCACAAGTTGTTGGGTATTGTGATACCCGAGCTAGAACACAAGTCCTTGTATTGGACAAGTTTATTGAACAGGGCATACTCAGAATGTTTAGAACCACGGAAGCTTTTAGTGAGGTCAATGACTAATTGTTTAGACTCTGGTCTTGTGTAAAATCCTTAGACCTGAGACATGGTGTTGACTTGTATTTTGGATGGCTATAGTTCACAAAATCGCATATTGACGCTCAATCGAACCGTCTCGTACTTGATGGTCATAGTTTGTTCATATCGAAGGCAGATGCATGCACAATATGGAATATGTCTTCTTGTTATATACAAGTTACAATAATGATGTCCTATGCAATCTAATCGTGACATTATATTGAAATCCTTGGCGGGGTTGTAACCGAGAATGAATAGTTTGTCTTGTTGAAATACGTGTGAATTAGCTTTGTACATATGATCAAATTGGTGGCTTTACAAAAATTCCATGGCTTTTGTTCAATCGGGATATAGTAAGATGAAGGATTGAATTACATGGTAATCAAAATTGACAGGTTCATTATGTTCTTAAAGCATTCACACTATTTGGATAGCCATGACAAATCGCTAGATGTCACTCATGATTTGTAGACTTGGAAATTGATTGAGACAATCAGTTCCCTTGGTTGTACTAATGGTTAGTTCAAGTCTTAGTGCTAGCTTAGTGATGAACCTAGGGATGTCACGTATCATAACCAATTGAGAATGACGTTTGAGCGAGAGAGACATATTGCAAATGTGTTTGAAAAATGTGATAATCAGATTGAGTCGGACAAGATTAAGGTATTGAAATGGGTTCAAAATCAATGATTGGATTAATGTTCTCAAACGGTTTCGTAATAAATGGTTAGATTAATACTATGAAACAGTTTCAAAATCAATGACCAAATTAATGATGTGAAATGGTTTCAGAATCAAGGGCAAATTTATGATCCGAAACGATTTTTGAATTAATGATAAGTTTAATGATCTGAAACGGATTTAGAATCAATGGCCAAATTAATGTTCTCAAACGGTTTCGGAATAAATGGTTAAATTAATACTTTGAAGCGGTTTTCATAATCAAAGACCACATTGATGATCTAAAATTATTTCAGAATCATTGGGCAGATTTATGATCTAAAAATATTTCAGAATCTATGGCCAATTTAATGTTTTGCAACGGTTTTCGAGACTTAACGGTCAAATTAATACTACAGAACAAGTTACGGAGTAATGCCCAAATTAATGTTCTGTATGGTTACAGAATAAATGCCTAGAATAATGCTCTGAAACGGTTTTAGAATCAACGTCCATATTTGGACTTTGAAATGGGTTCAGACTCAAAGAAATTTAATTAGTCCTCTGAAATGGTTTTAGAGTTAATGGCGAATTGGTTTAAATAAATTGGATTTGAGATTGATTATTAGTGATGATTGACGCCAATCAAATATTCACACACTAGAACAATTGCTAGCACAATTTATGTGTTGAACTCAATTGAATTTCTCTTTACCGTTTGACCCGTGATTGGTGGTGTATCCGAACTATAGGTCCGACATTTGTGAGGCTGCAACCGAAGGCCATCATAATGAGATTACTTTAGACAGCTTAAAAGGAGAGAGGACATGTATGGTCTAGAACTGAAGAACATGATAACTAGATTGTTTTCGATGACGGTACAAGGGTAATGCGATATCCTGAAAATTCGACCAAGTTTGATAATTTATGAAATGGTGATTTCATCGACGCTCTATTAGTTAATTCTCGCTTTGGCCCGATCACCCAGGGAATACTAACCAAAGGGGAAAGGCTATCGAAGAATTTCTAGCAGCCGCCCGTTAGTTCGAGATAAACTATAGTTGCGATTGATCGATTTCAGCCACGAATTATGATCCGATTTTGCATGTCATTTCTTTGAAGGATATCACACTCGATCTATAGGACATCGCTTCATAATTTTTACGAATTGGCCATCGAAAATTATTTGCTAACTTGCCCTTCTAGAAACCTCTTTGTTAGATTAAATCTTGGCCATTGGATGGAACTTGGAGAGCAAGGCTTGATCTTGGCCGTTGGATGGAACTTGGACTTTGGAGGCACCACCATCATGACATGCATTAATGGCCATAGGACTTTAGGGGCATCTCATCATGTTATTTTGTCCATTATCCATTAATGCAAAGATTTTCAAGATCAAGTTATTAATGGCATTTCATGATGATATTTTGGCTCTTATTCATTAATGCAAAGATTTTCAAGATCATTTCATCATGACTTTTGACTTATATTCATTAATGGCTAAGATTTTAAGAAGATTTGGTAATGATGGCCAAATCTAGCTATTAATGAAAGAAGATTTGGTAATTATGCTATTTTGTCTCTTCTTTGCTTGGGCTAGTATAAATAGAGAGAGAGTGAGAGAGAGAGAGAGAGAGAGAGAGAGAGAGAGAGTTTTCTCATGCCTTCCTCTCCTCCCTCACGCCACTACCCTTGAGCCTCGTAGATCGCCGTATGCCGATCATCGCGTTTTGTCGCTTGCCGCTTGCCGTGTCAAGCCGAGGCCACCACGGACAACTCATGTCGTTGCCATCGCCCTCGCGTTGTTGTCGTTTTTAGAGGTAAAGTTAACATCTAATCCCTTGTTTAGGATGTTTAACTTGCATTGGGTAGTTTAGCTAGTTAATGTTTTAGTGTGTGTGAAGTTCTAGAATGAGCGTTGGCGAGTCTTGATTGTTAGACTAAGTTGAAATAGATGTTGGATGTTGATTGGGATTCTTGGTGTGGTATTTTCATGGTCGAGAAGTGGTGGATCTCAAAGTTGAAGGCGTTTCTTGGAGTTTTTATCTTGATTTCAGAACTGATTCTACTGTACGTCCCTGGTTTTCCATTTTTATAAAGCATTTTGTGGTTAGAATCTTGAAAAGTGTTCTTAATAAAAGTTGTTCATAAGATCTTGATCTATAACATACTTAAATTTCAGATTTTTCGAGCTCAAATGGGTTACATGAAAGTTCAATTTCTTACCAAAGCAGAACTATTTTATACTGTGGATTCCGTGACCTTCGTGCCTCCTCAGATTTTTACAAAAATTTCCAGTTCGATTTCGACCATACTTCCTTCACAACATTTGTAAACGAAATCCATGTCTACAATGTATAAAAATTTCAAAGTGTTTTGAAAGGATTTGGTTCGTAAAACGAGTATTTCTTCTGGTTCAGTTCCCTTGTTTTGGCAGACCAATTCTGGGTTATTTCTGAGCCATCAAAAGTGATATTTGTATAAGGATTTTGGGATTGTGTTCTTCATGGAAAATATTTGTGAAGTTCTTTTTTATAACATATTCGAATTTTATAATTTTTGGAAACCATTTGCTATGCCTTTGAGATTGATTTCCCAAATCATGCAAATCTGTCCAGTTTTACTAGATTTCCATGATCTGCTGGTTCTTACTTAAAAGCATTGGTTTTGAATTCTGCCTCATCGAAAACAAGAACCACACTTATCTAGCCTTTTAATGATGTTTATTTGACATTGATCTGAGGTCGAATGCTTTTGTAAATTCATGTTTTAAATGAGGTTCACAAAATCGATTGACCGCTTGCATGTGTGACCACTTGTTGTTGTTGTGTGGCATGAATGTGAGCATGATTCATGTATGCATTGGCTAAATGAAAAGATAAGAATTGGCCTGAATGCTTGTGTGTGCTCGGTGTGGTCACACGATGGAGCCGCCTCGCTGTGTATCGCTTGACGATGCTCGATTTATCGAGGTCTATCGCATATCGCGCGCTCGGTTTTATCGGATGCCCGGAGATTATCTAGATTGTCGATACTCCGGATGCCGATCGCGCCGGAGGGTGGATCCGATGCTCCTTACGGGATACCATCTTACTATGTATCGTTTGATGCTCCATATTGGAATGCTGTCATCCGTGTATCGTTTGACGTTGCCGTGCTCGATGGGGCGGGGACGATGCCCGTTATCTTGGGAGACCGCCATCTCACTGTATATTGCTTGATGTGTAGTGGCCAAGAGGGATCGTAATAAATGGAATACGATGATGCATAGTGCTTGATTATGGGGTGGAAACTGCTAGGCATGGTATGGGACATGCCCAAGTGGATTCTGCCTTTATAATCGAGACATCTTGCGATCGTGATGCATTAATGCATGAGAAATCTCATTACACGTTCTGGGTATGTGATATGTTTGATGCATCGTTGTGACATATGACTATCTATGTTATGCATAATATGTGTGCCAAGGCAAGGTAAGGATGCTTGTGGTTGGTTATTGATTTGTGCATGGTTGCGTGATTAGGGACCCCGAGGTGAGTTGGCCTTCTAAACGGGACTTAGGCATTAACTTATTGAGATTTTTTTATCTCATTTGTGGTTGTTAAACATTTTTCAGGCCCTTAGCATGTTGATACACCCAAAGATGGTTCGAGGTGCCTAGAAGCTGACTTTTGATGAAGTAGATTGACCCCAACTGACATCTTTTTGTAGACTTTTATGGAAATGCCCGAAGAGGGGTTGTAAAAATATTCCCCAGGGGTTAATCAAGTAAATGTTAAAATGATATTTTAATTTCAATGTGGTGAACCGTTTTCCCATCTATCCTTGTTTATTGTTATTGTCTGGGTGAATCTTTATTTAGCTTCCGCATGCGTAATCAAAAGATAAAATGTTGGATCGGGACGCGTCGTCCGGGACGCCGCATCATAATGACCATTGCAGGATGTTGCGCGCCGCAAGGTTCGGGCGTGACAGGTAATGCGATTAGTCTCCTTCTTCATTTCTACGTGCTCCTTATTAAAATGCACGGACAATGTTTTAGAGATATACATGTATGGGTTATTACTTTTGTTGCGATTTTTTTTATTTACTTTTTCCTATGCATGTCTCCCAAAATCCCAATAGTGGTATCAAAGCCAATCCTTAAACATTTTCGTGCTTTTAATTAGTGTTGGCTCATGTTGATTTTTATGATTTAATGGCCAAAAGTCTCATTTGTTATGAGAATCCTTTTAGAGTGGCCTACGGATGTTAATTTGATATGCATATATATTGTAAATATGCATGGTGAAACCGTTGATTACAATCCCAACCTCCTAATTTATAATATTAAGTCAAAATAGGTGTTCGAACTCATGGCCTTCCATCATTGTGGGTTGATCTAATATTCTAGTGGATGATTGACCAGCAATAGATACATAGGGATGAGTTGCCAATCAAAATATAGGACCACTCCATTGTACATATGATGATGTGGGGTTTAGGCTGAATGATTTCCAATATTGTCGAAGAGGGAATCACTTGTGTTCTAAATACTTGCATGAGTTGATCCACTCAATAGGTTGATAGGACACAAATAACTGTTAAGTGAGGTGGACCAAGGGTTAATGGGACACCAATCCCCATTAGTAATCTTTATCCAACAAAGATTTCCGGTTCCCATCTTAAGGAATATGGGATCTGAATAAATTTAGTGGGAGATTCTATTTCGTTTCAAAAGCCAAAATGAAATAGTTGTCGAAAGACAATGGCTAACAATTTATTTTTCTGCACAAATATTTCATTACTCTAAAAATGTTTACTACAAACCCACTTGCTTCTATAATTGACAAAAATTGCTTAACGGGACCTAATTACACTGACTCGGTTAGAAATTTGAGAATTGTTCTCAATTTCGAGAAAATTGGGTATATGCTTGATCATAACTTGCCAAAATCGTTTCCTATAGGTAGGACCAAGAGGAGCATGAAACTTATGATAAGTGGCATGAAGATGACCTAGAAGTTAGGTCATATATGCTTAGTTTGATGAATAAAGAATTACATAAAAAGTATGAGACCATGGAAAGTACTTGGTCAATTATCATGCACTTGAAGGAATTTTTCAAGAAGAATGTTCAAATCTCTAGGTATGAGATATTTAAGGGATTGTATTGAATGAGGATGGCTGAGGGATCATTGGTGAATGATCATGTTATGAAAATGATTTGGCATATTGAGGAGTTGGCTAGGCTATATATCTTATTATGTATAACGATTAGCCATAGATCCGATACTCAGTCTTTACCCAATTCCTTCTTTGGATTTGTCCAGAACTTCCACATGCATAAAATAGAGAAAACTTTTCGCTGAGTTACACGGTATGCTAGTGGTTTACGAGAAAGAAATGCACAACTCAAAACCCATTGTTATAGCTTCAGTTGAGCTTCTTCTTCAAAGAGAAAGACTACTTTGAAGAAAAGGAAATTTAAGAGGACTATAAAATCAGTTTTATATCCAAGACCCAAGACTGAATAAGGGCAATGCCATTACTATGGTGTCAAGAGGCACAAAAAGAGGAATTGTAAAAGTACCTCACGAGCTTGAAGGTCAAGCCGAAAGCCCAACCGTGTGAAGGTATGGTGTCTATGCTTTTTGAGACTAACCTTACGATTGATTTTGAATTCAGCTTATGTATTCTAGATTTAGTTGCAACTTTACATATTTGTATGTATTTACGGAATCTATAAATAAGCAAGATACTGGGGCAAAATGAGATTGTCTTGACATTTGCAAATAAAGCATGAGTTGTTGTATTAGCTATAAGGATTTTTCATTTGTCTTTGCCCTCTCAACATATATTGGTTTTGAATAATAGTCTACATTATAAGAATGCAGTTTGAAACCTCATCTATATATCTCGTTTGAGTAAAGAGAATTATAAATGTTCTTTTTACGAATGATGTATCCTTCATTTATCACGATAAGAGATATGTTGGTTTTGATTTAACCAATAATCTTTATACCATTACATGTCTAGTAATGTGCTTTCTAATGTCAATGTCATAAACAATAAATGGCCTAGAGAAAGACCAAACCCGAAATATGTAATGATGAATATATTCATCCATCCAACTTTGAGCCACACTCAATTTGTGAGGCATGTCTTCTATGAAAACTAATAAAAGCGCCATTTGTAGGACACAATGCACGAGTTGCTGACATGTCGGGTCTAATACATATGAATGTATATGGACCACATAATGAATTAGCTGGAGCTGGTGATCCTTGCTTCATTACCTTTACCGATGATTTATCACGGTATGGATATTTGTACTTAATGAAATATAAATTTGAATCCTTTGAAAAGTTCAAGGAATTCAGGGCTAAAGTTGAGAAACAAACTAAAAAGAGTATTAAGGTTATTTGATCTAATCGAGGAGGTGGAACCTTAGTGTTGAATTTTAGAACCATTTTAAAGAAATGACATTTTATTACAATTGAAATCTCTCGAGACTCTAGGAGTACAATAGTGTATCTAAGAGAAGAAATCACACTTCATTAGATATGGTGCAATCCATGATCAATTACATCGATTTACCAATATCCCTTTGGGGATATTCCCTTGAAACAGCTATATATTTGCAGAACAGAGTCCCAACCATGTCCGTTCTAACTACGCACTATGAGATATGGCATGGTAGGAAATCGAGTCATAATCATATTAAGATTTGAGGTTGTATAGTGATTACCTTATGACAAGATATCATGCCAAAAGAAGCTCCATTGGTAGTTAGCACTAGAAAAAATTACCAAAATACCTAAACCTATTGCAACCATGCCAATTCAATCATAAACCTTTTTTTACCAATCCAATCGAGTCATAAATTTTTGCATTTATGTGAATTGAGTGGATCGGGCCAATTTTGGCTAGAAATCGTTGACATTGATGTCGGTTATCCTACATGACACAACCAATGCCGACATGAACAATTTTAATAATATTTTTTGAATTTTTTTTATTTATTTTTTCCTTTTTCTCTCACTTTCTTTTTTTTTTTTTTTCCTTCCCTTCTACCATAGTTGTGCTACGACCGACCTTGCCGGCCTTTGGTGAAGCTCGCTGCTGCCAACAAGGGCAAGGCTCGATGACAAATGTGAAACCTCCGTCTCTATCTCCTCAATCCCTCACCGATAGTCTTGCCATTGTCTTATGGATCTTGGGCTTTGGTCAACAGAGACTCCATGATGCTCTGCTTCCATTGTTGCTTCGAAGGGATCGAGGATTTGATTGAAATCTGGGAATTGGCACACTCCTAACTTTGGTTTTCTTTGTTGAAATCGTCCGACTCGAGAGATTCAAAGAGCTTTACGAAGATGGAGTGGACAGAAGACCAAGAGGACTTGACAGCAACGGCAGCGGATCCCTTTTAACAGTAGTTAGATCTCAATCCTTAGTTAGACATGAAATGCTTCTAACAATTTATTAACCCAAGTGACAAAGGTCTTCATGCATGCCATGTTTATTAAATTTTTCCAAAATTATCGATGTTCTATATTGAAAAGTTTGGCGTAAGTCTTTTCTAGTCGGCTTGGGAAACTCCTTCTTTAGGCCAAAGCTTGACAAAATTTAATAGAGGGATCAAAAGACCCACTTGACACAAACTTGATCTTATGTAGTGTAAAAAGAAGGCTAGTTGAGATATGAAGGATTGTCGCGACTGACCTCAGATTACAGGTGGTCTCGCCTGGATGGGGCTAAGTCTAGGTTTGGGACTTAACTCGGGCTCTCCCAAGCCAATACCATGTTGCGACTTTGGGTTTAAATTTTTAACTTGCAAGTGATTTATATTTAGGAGTCGCTACTAATTAGTTTGGGGTGGGTCAATTAAAAACCCAAGTAAGGTGATGGGAGAATCACACTACTCCTACTGAACTAAAGATTGAACGAGTTTGGGGACTTAGTTACACTAATTGAGTGACTAGTGCCCTCTCGATTCCTTTTATTTTGTTCATTTCAGAAAATATTTGTCAGGTAGTTTGGATTGATTTTAGGAACTATCTCCTAACATGTGACGTGATCAAGTGAGTGCACAATCATTAACTATTAGCAGCCAAGATAAATATGCAGCCTAATGTTCTAATCCTAACTAAAGGCGACAACATTCAAAACATGACAATTTATGTAATTATATTCTAATTAGAAACAACATACATAATAATAATACAACAATATTAAAAATAACATTCAAAATCCTACTGTATAGCCCTATAGGCATATCCGATCTAAATATGATTATTAATCAAATAATTCACATAATTTAGAAAAATATTCAAAAATACTAATTTCTAAAGTATTTCCTAATTTTAAAAGAAATTAAAAAGGTTTATTATTATTTTAAAAAATATTATTTTTTATAAAAATAATAATATAATATTAAACGGTCAGGTTAGAGGATCCGGATTGGGTCAATCGACTTGGGTCAATGGACCCGACCCATATGCATTGACCAGGTGTCCCGGACCAGATTGGGCTCCTTACCTAACCCGGATCTAACTCGACTCTTCTCCCTAGAGACCCCTGTTTCTCTTGCTTCTCCTGCTCAACGCGGCCATGACTTCCCCATTCTACTGGGCTTCTCTCAATTTGTAGAGAGGTGTCGATGTCCGCAGCTAGCAACCAAGACCGCCGTCGACCTCCCTACTTGATCGACCTCGGCTTCCATTACAAGAAGCCAACTCTAGGCGAGAACTCGCCTCTTCCCAGATCAATCGAGAAGAACCAGCAATGGCGGGCCTCCACGTCCGGTTGCAACTGATGCTTAGTGAGTCACGGCCTTCAACCAAGGCTGCTAATGATACGCTCTATCCTTGCTGACCCCTTCATGGCCGGGACAATTCTAGGAACAAACATTCTCAACACAAATTTTCAGATCTAGTTGAAGCATTTGGTTGAACAGGTGTGTCATGATCCGATCCCCCGGGCACGCGCGTCATCCCGCTACAATCGTTAAGAATGCGACATCCTAGGACTTGTTCTTTGATTCAAACAAAGCGAATCAAGAACAATACGCGAGAAGCAAATTGAACTCTCCATACAACAAATAATTAAACGGGCTAGTAAAGAGATAATGAAATCACATCTACAAAACACTTTTACAAACAAAGTATTACTTACAAATTTACATCATACAAGCCTTACTAAATGCCGTCACCACAAACCATGCACATTCAAAAGGGGTCGGTGATCGAGTTTGCCTAACTTCACTACTCAAAAGGTGCACACATTGGACAGGAGTACTAAGCCTATCAATCACCCCCATGATGGCGGATGGCGTCTCCGAGTCGGAATCAAAGAACTCCGGCGATGTAGGATTGGCCATAACGTCGGACGACTCGGGGCTCAAACTCCCAAGTGGCAGCTCCTCATCGAACTCCATTGGCTTCGACTTGAGCTCCAAATCCGCCGAGCAGTGTCCGGGCTTGTGTAAGGGCTTGTGTATCTCCATGGGGTCCCATCCTTCCACTCCATCATTTGAGGGACCATTAAAACTGCGAAGGGGGCCAAAAAGCGCATCTCCGTCCCAAAAGAACCAAGCTAAAAATGTGTGGAGTTTCAAGCGGCCTCACCCTCGTCTACTTAAATCGTACTAGAGTGCCTAATATAAAGCCTATCCTCCACAATCGGGATCTCCGTCAACACATGGTCCCTATCCATTGGGATCCTAAAATGTTGTGGAGGACCGTTAAAGGTCCATGGTTAGAGGTCCGAAAGATTTATGATTCAACAATAAGAATAATCTCAATAAGTCACTACCTAAACCTCACTTAGGCTAACGATATTGCAGGACATTTTAGAGCATGCAATAATAACACTCAACGTGCCACATCAATTACAAGTGTCCTTACCTCGCCTTGGTATATACACAAGCCACGCATGTTAGTATACAGCCACAACATGGCAACCATTCATCGCACATAACAACCCGAATCGAGGCAAGCACATGCATAGCATACTTAATAACCCGGACATGACCAGCAACAATCTCAACATGGCATACCACAATGCATATCACAATCAATAGGTCCAAATTATTAGCGGCCCCTTGGGCTCCTCAAATCTACGTAAAACACATCCGGTTATAGGGCTTTCGGTGTAATGGGGCGTCATCCGCTACGTCGACGATGGCATCGTCGCGTTTACATGCATCAAGATGGCATTCCAAGAGGAGAATCAATCCAACCTCCATCACGATTAGCATTCGAGCCTCCGGGCCTCCAATAAATCGGGCATCATGTCACGTAAAATGCATCAAGGCGGGTTACAACCTCGCATAAAATGCTTTAGGGTATTATGTTAGTATGTGGGCATTCAACATTCAAATCAATTTCTCATCTTTCGATTAGCCAATTGCCACACATTTCATGTTCAACTCATAACCAGCCACACCCCTCAAGTGCAAAAACAACATCGAAAAGCTCCCGAGAGAGAGAAACCGAATTTGCACAGAATCGGGCTAAAAATGAGCAATTGTGCAGTAACCAAAACCCTTTCAAAATAAATAGTAATTCAATTCAAAGATTCTAAATTTTGGATATGTCATTGGAAACATCTTTATAAATATTTTTATGAGGACACAAAATCTAATTCTGGCTATAAACAGCCCTTTTTATCACCCAAAATTAGATTGAAATTAGCCCGCAATGGTAGACAATTTGGCCCTCAAAATCCATTTCAATCAGTACCCAAATCTCCTTGGAAAACCTTGAAATTTTTATATGTCATATACACAAGTGTCCTTGACAACTTTCATGAAGGAATTTTATTGAAAAGAGGTCTGCAAAATTTTATAAAAATTCAGAAAGACACACTGGTCGGGTGAACAGTAAATCCGGCAGAGTTGTGACGGTCCAAAAATGGACTTCCGAATACCCCAAAACGATCTCCAAAAATTCCAGATTTAATATATGACATACTTAAATATGTTAGAGTCAACTTTTATGAAGAACACATTCTCAAATTCAGTCCACATTGATCTCCAAAAAAATAACAGAACAACAGGGCACCTCAACAATCAAATCCGAGCAACAACTCAGAAACCACAAATCATCAATCAAGCTCAACCAACCATCAAACTAACTCTAATCTACCCCTAAACATGCTATTGATAACCCATTATTCTAATCAAAGCTTAGGAAGCGCTTACAAGGAACCTAAGCTTAAAACCAATAAGACCAAATTTAGCAAAGTAGTCGCTATTCCGGCGGCCGGACGGGAAAGGCAATGGTCGCCCCGGCCATCGCAATCCACGGTTGAGGCGAGCACAAGCTGGTGGTCACGGTGAGGGGTGGTGTTGGCTTCGGTGGTGGCTAGTGGTGTCGGAAAACGGTAAGGAAAGAGGGAGAAGGAAGAGGTGGTGGCGTGAGCAGCAGGATCGGCGGCT
The DNA here is from genome assembly GCA_024733475.1 of Syzygium grande. Taxonomy (NCBI): domain Eukaryota; kingdom Viridiplantae; phylum Streptophyta; class Magnoliopsida; order Myrtales; family Myrtaceae; genus Syzygium; species Syzygium grande. Next base: position 24,115,340 of record JAMXDD010000008.1, on the reverse strand, counting down.
GCTCCAAAGAAGCCTTCATGGCTACCGGCAATGGCTGGAATGGGCTGAGCAAATTAGCAAGGTGGAGGGGAGATGGTCGTCGGGCCAAAAATGGAGGGGCAAGGGAGGAGAGAGAGTGAGCAAGAGAGAACAAGAGAGAGAGAGAGAGAGAGAGAGAGAGAGAGAGAGAAAGAGAGATGATCATCATCCTACGAACCCCACTACAAAACCCCATCGGCCCCCTACTCACAAATCCAAGAGTCTACATTCTATTCTCTTCCCCAAGCCAAGATCTAAGGGCCCATGATTTTTCTCTTACTAATTTCACAAAAATTATAAATGACAGCTAAAATAAAAAGACAAGATGAGGAGGGGCACAATGATCCATGATTTTTGGCCAAGGAGGGAAAGTGCCAAATGTCCAAATTGTCCTTCAACCTTTTAAATGAATTCAAATATCCTCAAGGGTAAAATGGTCTTTTTCCATACCCGATCCAAATTACACTTTTTCGACAATTCCGAGCAATTTAATAGTTGACCATGCTTATTGAGACGATGTCTAATAAATTTTCGTGAAATCTTGAAAGTTCGACTTCCCATTTCCGATTCTAATTCATGACTAGAACCAATCAATCGCGACTTTAATATATATCAAATTAACGGGTGGCTTTTAGAAGTTATGTGTATCGACTGTGGCCGATTCGATATCAAGCCACATCTAAGTGTACTCTAGCCATGGCGATCTCGATTGTCATGTAATTACAAAAGGTCGATCACTAGTTCTAATTGACACGATCGTTCGGATTAGGTTTAGGATTGTTCAAACTCATACAATGGTCAAACGGAATTACCCGTGATCCAATTGTATAACGTTTGCAAATCATCCCATAGCCATCCTTGGATTGGTCTATAATGGCCCAAAATATCTCCTCGTCAATCCTTATGGTCAAGTGTCAATCCATGGCCAAGTCCTTACGTCAACGCATACTTGATTCCTAGTTAGCTATTTCCTAATAATTAGTCTTCTCGAAAGTGATCAATTCCGAGTGAGATTTAACTAAAGTGCATTGAAGATATAATCATTTCATAAATTTTGAAAATTAGTCAAATTTCAGAATGTCACAATGTGGAAGGCTTTGCCAAAAACGACGGATCCTTGGCTCAACCAAGGCTCATACCGAGCCGATACTCCCAATATGCAACCTACAACACATGTAGCGGCGAGATGAAGACGAGCGGGGATGGAGCTCATGTGAGCCAAGGGGCTATGAGCTCCGGCTAGAAGCTCCGCCAACACGTCCAAAAACACAAAGTAAAAAAAATAGGGGCACGACTCACGGAAAACAAGGTCTCGGGTGGCGTCGATCGGAGGCTCGGGAGGCGGCTACTACCAAAGGAATTCACTCGGCCTCACTCTCTCTCGGCCACTCTTGTTCACGGTGATGCTCTCGGTCCATCTCCAAATCAAGCTGCCCCTCTTCTTCTCTCTCAAAACCGAGCTCTACCTCTTGTTTTTTCTCCTCTTTGCCGGCTTTTTATGGCTAACCGTCACTTGCCCTCTGCCCTCATATCCTCTACATTTCTTGCTCTACACCGACCTACTCTCTTTCCTTAACTTTGGTGGCGTTTTTTTGCGGTGGAGAAGGTTATCCACTTGTCAGGTAGCAACCAAATTCATTGGCTAGGGGTGTCAACAGTTGGATTTCTTGGAAACCCGAACCGAACCGTTAAAAGAGTGGGCGGCGATACCGGTGCATCCGAGGCGAATCTGAACCAAACCGAAACTCAAATTTGGTTCGGTTTGATTTGGGTTTGGTTCCGTTTCAATTGTGTGACACACTCTCCTCCCCTCACTCTCCTCTACCTTGCCTCCACCACACCGCTCGACCCCACCATCTCCCATGAGCCCAAAATCCCAAGATCTAGGACTTGGTGACCTTAGATATGAGATTAAGGCTTTGGTCAAGTGCGGCCGAGTATGAGAGTCAAGCTCATGCAAAATTTCGAGACTCGATTGTGGCGGCAACCAAAGCAAAGGGTGAGTAGAGAAGGGAAGAAGGAGAAGATCGAGCGCCGCAACCCAGCTTTAGATGACGCCATATGGGGCCTCACCGGAGGAGGCGGAGGCTCAACCGGTGGTGCTTTGTGTCCGATGGTCGTTTGGTGGTTGATGGCGCGATCATGCATAATGGGGCTGCTGGTGGCAAGTGGTGGTGGTGGTGGAGAATCGGAGATTAAGTTGTAAGGAAAGCGGAGAAAAGGCAAGTATAGAGACAAAATTTATATTAGGGTTCGAGACAATAAGCGTGTAAGCACGAAGGGCCCCTCAACATCGGTTCGATTCGGTTTATGGGTTGAATCGAACCGATACAACCCCAACCGGTATAAAAATATTGGTTATTTTCATTAATCGAACCGAAACCCAAAGTCAACCGAAAATTCATGAAATTTTCGGTTCGGTTTTGGTTCGGGTTAAATATTCGATTCGGTTATGACACCTCTATGCTTGGTTGCTCTGTGTCCCTTTGCAAAGGAGAGAGGAAAGGGGGGAGAGATGAGCTGGGTTGTGCGAAGAAGAAAGGAGGAAGGGCTAGGCTGGGCCAGTGGGAAAAGAAAAGGAGAGAAAAAAGGGGAGGGTTGGACCGGGCCCAACCAGGGAAGAAATAGGAGGCTGGGTCGACCCGGCCTGGTTCTGCTCCTTTTGTTTTTAATGTTCTAATGAATCCTAATAATGCAAATGCACCTATTATCTATATGTCATGCAATTTAATAGAAAAATATTTTTGTTTTTGGAATTAGGGACAATAACGCCTCAATTTTTGTATAATTAATTTTTAGGCAATAAAAACTAGGTGTCAACAAGGATATATCATAATGACTAGTTGATTTGTTCTTTTAAGCACAACGCTGTATTTATCTTTGAAAATAACAGATGTTGGTTCGTACAAGAATTTGCTCGGATTTTTAAGGTGCATAACAATACTCTCATTATCGCCTTGATTAATGAGTACCGAGTCAACTTTCATTAACTACTAGTTGCATATCCCGTGCTTTTGGAGTGCATATTACATTTGTACATTGTCACCATTTTATTTATTAAAACCCCATCTCTCTCACTTGTTGTAATTTGGTGAGGAGGATTGGGTTACAAAGAAATGTCCTATTTCATCCAAACTCTAGGGTTTGCACTGAAAGTACTTTAATTGTATAAAGGCAACTTCTTAGTAATAGGGATTTGTAAAGAGTTTGATCATCTTGTTATTGGGGCTAGGCTTTAAAGTCCTTGATCCCCTGTCTTTTTTGCATGAGATTTTCATACTAAATAGTGACACTAAGAAGCTAATCATCACTAGGGACGAAGTCACATTATTCTCAGGTAGAACAATGCCGACTCATGACAGCATTAACAAGGGTAACTACAATTACAATAAGTCAGAGATATGCAGGTTCCGGTTGCCTTTGGGCCGAACCTCCGGCCTTGATAACCCTTGCATCTGCGTCAAATTGCACACCTGTTTCAACTCAACCGAATATATGCATGTGTATGCTGCTCTCACCATCGTCACCCCATTGCCTCGCATCCCAAGAGAGAAAAAAAAACACTGCACAAGTCAAATTTCAATTCTTTGAGATGATTTATAACTGTTAATATCATATGTCTAAGACACCACAGTTATATCTCCGCACGAACTATATAAAAAAAAAGGTACCTTATTACGAGCGAACACGATATACCAAAGCTTAATAAGAGAAAGAGGACCGGAAAGAGGACCAAGAAAGGCTGAAGCTCTTCATCTTTTGGATCTTCTCAAGGATACTGTGGATGCTACAAGTTTTGAGTACATGCAGGGATACGTCTTTGGGCAAGTAGGGATTATGACGTTATATAGTAATTCATGTCTCTCTGTATTAGGAGATTACGGGTATGCAATTCAGGTAAGCAATATTTAATTATCGTAATTCCTTAATGGACTATTATATCATGCCATTTTTTAGTGTCATTATTGCGCTACTATGAATGTGAATAATTTGTGGATTCGCAACTCTACATTCGTCATGACATATTGCTTATATTTGCAAGAAATTAAAAAATTTCCAAAATGAGTTCAGTGGTTAGAATAAATGTTGTCATGGTTCTCACTGTTGTAGTTACTTGGTGAGTCAATAAAGTCCGCGCTGGCCTGCTTGGTGTCTGTTTTGCAGGCACCTGGTTTAATTAGTTGTTTGAGCGTCCATACAGATGGACATGTATCAGTGTCTCAGATTAGTTACAGTCAAGTTCTTTGTTAGTAACCTTTGAGGGTTGTCGATTTGGTTAGAATTCTATGGAGAAGCATTGTCATGGGATCTCCCCTGTGATTACTCAGTCGCCGTGGGACGAGAAAACTGCTATCATTTGATAGGATTAGTCACATTTATTAAAAGGGTCGATGCCCCAAATCATGAAGGTAAGTGTTTACTCTTTCCAGATTACTCTTGTCATAGAAAAAAGATTGTGATGTCAAATGGATCTTAGCATGAGGTTTTAGATCATCACATGTACAAACTTAGAAATTACTGTCTACATATACTAACTCTTCGGCTTGCGCTGAAAGTTTTTCAGTTGTATTCTTGTTGGTGTCATGAGTAGCTCCTGTGGAGTACCTGTCAATGAGAGTAAAATCATCTGTGCAGAGGCAACTCTATGGTGATTGAGGATCAACTAGTTTGATGCTTCTGTAATTCGGGCTTATGAGGACCATCGCAGCTAGTAGGGTACGTGGATGGAGAAAAAGCACGTATCTTTGTCTTTGTTCATATCAGACACAAGATCGCATGCACAATCGCAGTTTCCTGAGGTCCGCCCCTACACGCCGCATGGGCTTGCGCGGGCACGTGCCTAAGGGCTGTAACCCCACAGCGCGTGCGATGAAATCGAGCCTCTCGAGTCGGTTTATCATCGAGATGATGGGAGACCCCGCGCTGTCCTCTTCAGTTATGCAGAATGATGTGCTCCGCTCAATTCGTTCTTCCATGCGCTTTCCGTCCTAGTTTGCGAATTGGCTCGTAGGTGTGCGTGATCAGATCTTGGACTTTAATTTTACGCTTATGCATCATAGAAGCGTGGGCATAAGTCCAAAAGAAATTACACAATTCACCCGGATTTTTCAAGAAATTCTCTTCTTGAATTCTCCATTCGTCCTGTTCAGCTACGTAAAGATAACAAAGTAAAAAGAAACTATACCGTGCCTTACAAAGAAGCAAGCTGAAAACAAGAAGGAATGGCATAAAAGGTTCCCGAACCATTTGGTTCATTATAATATAGTCCTGAATTTTTAATTTATGCAATATGATTTCTAAACTTTACCTCAATGAGTAATGTGATTCATAAACTTTTAATTTACTTAATGAAGTATCTCAACTTTTGGTACATATTCAATTCGATCCTGGTAATATTTAATATTGTTTTTCACTTAACTCAAGTTTATGGACAAAATTGAACATTTATAGGATCTAGAGATTAAATTGAGCATGTACCAAAAGTCCGAAAGATCATATTGAACAAATTAAAAATTCAGAAACGGTATTACACATTAAATTATAATTTATGGATCACATTAAAAAAAATCAAAAATATAAAGATCACGTTGCACGTCAAAACCCTAAGTTTTACGGAGCATTTATCTCGTTTTCGCAAACATGAGTCGCCTGGGCGAGTGAAAGCTGAAGCAACAAGAATCTCCCTCCTCCCATGGCGTTTCCATTACCCCCTCCTCCGCCTCCTCCTCGGTCCGTGCTCAAGCCATGCCGCTGTCATTCTCTTCCTCATCCACTTCCGTCCTCATCAATGGCGGACCAACGTCTCGCGTGTCTTGCGGTCCCCGGCGCCGCCGCCCTCCGACCGCAGCTTCGTCCGTGGCCGCTCGCCTTCCCCGCTCGCCCCGTAAGTGTTCGCCTTTAATTCCTCCCTCTTCTCTCCGCTTCTCCTGCGCCCGCCCTCGCTTATCGCCTTGCGCTTCCCGCTCCTCTTTGCTCACAGCCACCTCGCACGTCCTGAATTGTCCCCACATCTGATTGGGTTCTTGCTCGCATTGCCATCTCAAAACTAGGCCCAGTAGCATATGGACCAGAGTCTTGTCACTGGTTCTTGTTTGGATTGCATATATCTGACCTGCTTTCCTTCGAACCCTTCAATTCTCAGCGGCATTAACGTGATTCTTATGAGAAAATCGTGGGAACCTGGTCTCTTGGATGACAGTAGGGCGTATCATATATGACCTTGTTCATTACAGACTCTGCCTGCATTCCTAGGTCTCCATTCCCCTTATCCTCTGACTCATTGGGTTTTTTCCCACTATTTCTTGGAGTTCATACGTCCGACGATGCCGCTTCGTTGTTGTCTAGGTGCAAAATTGTCGCCAATCTACATCAAGTTGATCCTTTTCAACACAAATTGCAGGAAAGAAGTGAGATAGAGCCCAAGAAAACCAAAGTTAATTTTGGGGTCGTGGATAATCTGGTGACAGATGTTCCCCTTGTTTTGAGCTCTTCAAGGCTTGAGGGAAATAGTGCTCCCCCCCCCCCTCCCCGCCTCTGGTTAGTGCGCTGAAGGCTGCAGCCGAACAGAATGTCGTGAGCTTTCATTTTCCTGGACATAACAGAGGTCGTGCTGCTCCATCTTCGTTGGCTGGGGTTATCGGCATTGACCCTTTTCGTCATGATTTGCCTGAGCTTCCTGAGCTGGACAACCTCTTCTCTCCAGAGGGCCCCATCTTAGATGCACAGAAGCAAGCAGCTGAGTTGTTTGGATCATCAGAAACGTGGTTTCTTGTCGGGGTACTACATGTGGCATCCATGCTGCAATCATGGCTACTTGTTCCCCTGGGGACACTCTCATTCTCCCTCGAAATTCTCATTTGTCAGCAACCTCTGCCATGATGTTGTCTGGTGTAATACCGAAATACATCATGCCTGAATATAATTCTGAGTGGGGCATTGCTGGCAGCGTCGATGTTGCACAGGCAAGCAGAGTTCAGACAGCTTATGGTTCCTGCGCATTCTTATCATGTTTTAGCATGTATTGTTTATTTATTGTCAATTCTCTTCTCAACTTGAAGCAGGACGAATATAAATGAACTTCCATTAGCAACCATAAGAGGAATATGTCAATTCGCATGCAATTACAGGATCCGGAGGTTTAACATTGCTCCGGCATATTTTTAAGTAATTTAAAACGCTTCTTCTTGCAGGTAGAGAAGGCATTGAGTGATTTGGAAAATGAAGGTAGAAAAGCTGTGGCAGTTTTGGTCACCTCCCCCTACTTACCAGGGTGTATGCAGTAACATATATGAGCTTTCCGGCTGAGTCACTCTCATGGAATTCCGCTGATTGTTGATGAGGCTCATGGGCACATCTTGGATTTCATAGTCACCTGCCGGCTTCAGCACTCCAGCAAGGAGCCCGATATCACCGTTCAGTCTACACACAAAGTTTTATGCTCCCTCACTCAGTCATCCATGCTGCACATGTCAGGGAGTATTGTAGATAGAGAGAGAATATGTAAATGTCTTCAAACACTTATGAGCACCAGTCCTAGTTATTTGCTTTTGGCATCCTTGGATGCCGCTAGAGCTCAGTTGAGTGAAAACCCAGGGGCCATATTCAGTAGATCGATTGATTTGTCGGTTATGGCTAAGGAATTGATAGAAGAAGTGCCGGGTGTTACTCTACTTGACTCTTCAAGCTTCCCTAACTGTAGCACCATGGACCCTTTCGCCTTACTGTTGGTTTCTGGCAGCTGGGTCTGTCCGGTTATGAAGCAGATGAGATTCTAGATAGGGATCATGGGATTGTCTGTGAACTTGTTGGGTCCCGATACATGACTTTCGCTCTAAATCTTGGAACCCACGAAGAGCATGTTCAGAGGCTAGTCTCTGGAATAAAGCATCTATCTGTGGCATCAGCTGCCAAGAGCACTGAAGGTACAGTGAATAATGGAGATTTGGGTCCCTTCCTTGACATAGAGATGGCAATGAGTCCTAGAGACGCATTCTTTGTGAGCAAAAGGAAAGCAAGCATTGAAGAGTGTCCTGGAAAAATCTGTGGAGAGTTGATATGTCCATATCCACCGGGAATTCCTCTACTGATCCCTGGAGAGATCATTACGGAGCGAGCTTTGGACTATTTGATGCAAGTTAAGAAATATGGAACGCTGATAACTGGAGCCTCTGATCCTCTGCTCTCTTCGTTAATTGTTTGCAATGAGTAAATTTTGAGCTTAGGTGGAAATAGACTCGCTTCTCTCAATTTTAGCAAAATTCGAGGCTAGGCGCCAATACACACTTCTCTAGATTCAAGCAATCACTATTGGCCAAGCGCAAGTTTTGGCCATTGTCAGTTGCATTGGAGTCTGCATTTTGGACTTCGTTTTCAAGGATTTAACGGAACGAAAAATCCGGGACTCTTCTCAAGGTCCAATCGTCAACCAGTAAAATGCTTAAAGCGACCTCCTCTCGTCTCGTAGAAGACTTGAAGGTTCGGACATCTGTGAAGACAATGCGCTCCACATTCTTCTAGGGTTTGTTTTACAAATGCTCAGTAATTCGGTACATTGAACAGATGATATGTATATGCAGATTTTTCTCCATAAATATTCAACAATTTGTCCATGCCACAGGGCTCAAGGCAGGAGCGGCCCTACTCGGTGCATCTGAATTCACATTCCCCGCCGATATTGCAGAGAAGCTTGCCTTCATTTTCCTATCAGTCTTCTAGCCTTTGTGCATCGTTATTGGTATTGGTTGGCCCTTAAATAATCTGAGTCTTCCAAGTTTTGGCGTCAATGGTACGAAGAAAAGAAAAAAACAAAGATTTTCGTGCAACACGAGATCTTTTCTTAAAGTTATTTATTTTTCTTTTAAGCAAGCTAAAACACAATAAAGTAATCACCTCATACAAGTATATAACAAGTTTAATTAATTTACAAATGCATCCTTCCCTTCTCTTCTTTTTTCCAAGTATTAATACAAGTACGAAAGAAACTTATTACAATGCGGTAACACTGGGAAGAAGGTTGGGTCTTTGTCGATACTACATCTATACTCCTACACCATAAACTAGCCTATACAAAAGTGTTCATTGCACTATGGATCGACAACCTCACCTATCGACACATCGCCATTGCCATCAAAACCCCTTAGCAGTCCTATTAACTCATCATTGAAATTCCAGTACCAAGCGATAAATCAATGAGAAATTTATTCTTGAAGGCCCATGTAGACCCATATGATAGAATTACACTAAGTATAACTATTACTAATTCAGGTACAATTTTTTTTTTTTTTGATATTCACGGTCAAAATATGCAAAAACTCAAACTATAGTAGTGGAGGGTGATCCATATACAACTCTAAACGCATTTACTAATGCACTCGTCTTACATGATTATTTTGTATTGTTTGGTACTCACCTTTGGTTGAGTGGTCAAGTACTCTACTACCTTAGACTTAGAGATTTCATTTACTAGATTTTGGCTCATTTCCTTATTTTTTAAACATGTAGGATGGCTCTCCCATTGTCACTACTTTTTGATGCTCTTATGCATTTTAATTGTGTTTATGAATATGTGCTTATACCTGGATCAACGGTAGTATACACTAAGTGTAGTTCCACAATTTGGGTCGGCGTGGGGTTTCAAAAAGTGGATTCCCTATCAATTTGTCGCTTGGTACTTAAACATTGACAGTGATTTGGTTGGACCATGTTTTGAGATGGGCGAGGTTGTGGATCCATAGTGAATAACTTGACCATTGTACATGCAAGTTTTTGGGGCATAGGAATGGGGTTAGCGATAGGTGACCCTTACCCTTCCCAGAACTTATGTATTTTGTGTTTTGCTTAGGAGTGGTATTAGGATTGTAATACTAACGTTAAGATGTACTTGTACATTATTAAACTCGTGTAATTTCTTGTATGGGATGTTGTGAATGTTTTATTGTGTTTCCACATGCTAATAATAATGATGAGTTATAATCGTAAAAGACATGTGTTGCGATGATTGGGTGTGACTTTGTGCCCTTGCAATTGGTGCTTGATTGTCATGGTAAATGTGTACCGCACGCCTAGGTTTTAGCCACGACATAACATCCTCTAAAAAGTGTCGAGGCCACTATGCTTCTTCAGTAGTTTTACCCAAAGCAATAAACTTAGATTTCATCAATAAGCGCGTTATTAAAGTTTTCTTTGAGGATTTCCACAATACTGTTGCACCTCATAGCGTGAACACATATCCTCTGGCCGATTTTGATTAATCAAAATTTGAAATCCAATTGGCATCATTATAGCCTTCCTAATGATAGTCTTTTGTTCTTTTCAAATAAAGCATTCTAATGCTTGTGACTAGCAATACCTGAATATCTGCTCAGTTTTCCTACTGAGTATGCAATATTCGGTTTAGTGGCGTTCATGATATACCTAATGTTTGTCACGACCTCTCCTTGTGAGGGCCTACCATCGGTGAATAGATTTAGAGGATTGCCCAAAGAGGCGGCCCAAACAACCCATCAATTCAAATCGAGCTCTCCCAAGCCTATACTTCGCGGAAGTTGGATTTTTCATTTTAAAGTTCTTTAACAAACTAAGTATTTCTAGGAGTCGCCATTAGCCTATTTGGATCGGATAGAAACCAATCGAGATGCATGAGTGTCATTTCGATTCCTACGTAACCAGAGATTCTAGGGTTGTGGATTTATATATGCTAACATTTCTATTAGCGCCTTTTTCGGTACCTCTAACTTTAGAGGTTGTTTGTCTAAGTGGTCATGCAATCTTGATTACCAATTATGATCCTAAGTATCAAAGCCGCTAAGTGATCATGCAAATATTTTTGTAAGTTTTTTTCCTCTTTCTAAGCTAACCCTAACCTATTCTAGGAAAGCGATTAACATCCAATTTATTGAAAGACAGTGTGGTAAGTAAACATCCAATTATTGACAGAAGCTATGTAACGGCACGGAAAGTAAGAACCCGATAAGAGTTGGGTAAAGAATATAAATGACCTCATTATAAGCCTTGAGACATGACAACCTTGGAAGCTTGATTTAAGAAGTAAGGCGAGCCTAAGTCTAATGAATTGACTAAAGTAAAGCCTAAGCTAGACTACCCTCATCATTCATTGAATGCGCGAGGCTAAGTCTAATCAAGTTTTATATCCCATCATTATTTAGTGAATCACAATAATAAAGCCGGATATTTTCCCATCTTACCTTGTCTATATTTGCTATAAATATCATATCAGTATAAATGAACTTAAAGTTTGCACAAACGAATGTGATAAAATCTCTCTGGACACTCTTCCTTACTTCATTTTTTTTTTGCATATTTTTTTTATTTTCCCTCTCTTTTTTAATTCTTTTATTTTTAATTCTTTTTTCTACTTCCTTAATTCTCTAATAAAATTTTATTAAATATTAAAATATACTAATAGACCTAAAATAAAAAAAAAAAATATACATACTAAATGTATTTATTCATATATATGAAATTTATATCATAAGATAGAAAAAAAATTGAAATATATAAATAAAAATAAGAATAAATAAAAAAAATGAAATTAGTGTTATTTATTTGTTATTTTGAATTTTATATATTAAAATTGAATTTTTATTTATTTTCAAATATTATTTTAATTTTATTAATTTAACAAGTTTGATATTCGAGAAAAATAACTTTTTATTATGGATATTAGAAATCTTATCCACTTTTATCCCACCTCCCTCATGTGATAATTTTATCCGGGCTATATCCCTCATATATCCGAACTTTATACTATCTTGTGTGGGCACCAAACATGGAATATGATAAAATTTATCCTATCTTGAATTTAATCCCAACTACCAAACGTGGCGTTCGAGTTCTCTCCAAGTTTCCTTATATGAATATTTCCAAAAGAGCCCCTAAAGTTAGCCAAGATTAAGGATTTTTCCCTGGAGGTCAGATTCTGTCAGTTTTGCAGGCCAGTCCCTGACCTTGTCCGAAATTTACAAAATTAACCTCTTATACTTCATGCCCACGCCCCCAAACTTTCCAAACTTAAATTGTGGTCTTTTTCGAACAACTTTCATGTTTTAAATTTTTTTAGAAAACGCCTAAAACTATTCGAAAATTGAGAAACAAAACCGACCAACGCGTGCTCCTAAAAAACGGATCAAACGCCCGATTTGATCATTTTTTTTTGGAGAAGGCATCGGACTGACCAAAAGATGTTCCATTTTTATGAAATTTACACAATTAAAAATGTTGAAATCTCTTCTTTAACTTTTATGAAGAAAGTGTTTTCAAAATCTGAACTCAAAAAATTTCAAAAATCGAAGAAAGGCCAGGGGTCAGCCAGGCTCCAAGTTTTTTGGAAAATTTCTGGAAAAGTTTATAAACATCCAACCTTAATCTATGAACATCTAATGCATATACAACCTATTCCCAGTAACATAGGTATCTTCAAATTCCAAAGATGAACATTGAAGAACACCTTCAAACATATTCATCCAAACTCAAACACACATCATTAATACATCATCAAATAGGCACAAATCAACATCAAAACACCCCCTAGGCATCATACATCTAACTTAGGGCCATCTAAACACAAACCAAAATCCAAATCAAGCCTAAGATCACATTAAACATGGCTGGACAACAAGCACATTTTTCAGAAAAAACATAGAAAAACAACTTCAAATATCAGCATTCTAGGCCAAATTTCTAAGATAAACCAACCTAATAATGCAAATATAGGCTAGACTAACCATCTATCATGGAAAATGGGCCTAAGAGCACACTAAACCAGGTTCGGCCAATTGAAAATGAGGGCTAAACTTAAATTCCACAACATTTACGCTAACCCAGTTCGATTCCTAAACCAATTTAAGGAAACGAGTGAGCGCCATGATCGAAAATCTGGAGGACAATTCAGATGTCAACCAGTTTGATCATCTTGTTATTGGGTCTGGGCTTTAACGTTCTTGATCTCTTGTTTCTCTTGCCTTATCCATGTCTAACACACATAGTCATTGATGGTATCACATTATGATCGAGGCTGCAGTATGCATAAGATTTTCATACTAAATAGCGACACAAGAAGCAAATCGTCATTGGGACGATATCACCTTATTTTAGGCGGAATAATGTTGATTTATAACAATATTAACAAGGGTAAGTACAATTACAAGTCATCAAGATGTCAGTTTCAGTTTGCCTGGGGCCCAACTTCCCTGTGCACAAATCCTTGCACAGCGTCAAAATGCACAACTCTCCCAAAAATTAGTAAGTATGCATGAGTTTGCTGCTCACCATCGTCACCGCATTGCCTGCATCCCAAGATAGAGAAAAAGAACCAAGTCAAATTTAAATTCTTTGAAGTGATTCATAAATCAATATCATATGTCTATGACACCATAGTAATATCTCCATACGAATTATATAAAAGAACATATGTTATCCATATAGTGAAATTTAAGAGACATGACAGGGGAAAAAAAGGCACTCTCTTCGGAGAGAATTCAAGTTACGAAGCTTAATAAGAGAAAGAGGACCAGGAAAGGCGTGCTGAAGCTCTTCATCTTTTGGATCTTCTGAAGGATACTCTGGATGCTGTAAGTTTTAAGTGCGTGCTGTGATGCATGCAGGGCAAGTAAGGATTCGGAGGTTATATAGTCATTCATGTCTCTCTGTATTAGGCAACACATCCGATGGCCATGGTCAATTGTACTTTAGGAAATTATGGGGTTTGCAATTCAGGAAAGCAATATTGAATTATTGGTAATTTCTTAATTTGTGTTGATCGAATTTGGTAATTTCTTAATGGATTGTGCAATTTGAGTATTTCGTTTTGAGTCATCATTATTGAGGATAAACACGAGTAAAACTTGCAAAACACGCACGCCACTCACAAACACGCTCAAAGGTGCAAATCCAGAGAAAATTCTCTCATAATTACGTCATTAATCAAAAGGATAAGTTGACATACATGATAATAAGATGCCACACAAAACCCTAATCTCAGAAACTTATAATAGAGCCTAATAATAAATTGCTAATCATCTAAGATACCAAATAATGTCCGAAATGCTACAGTTAAGGAAATAAAACAAAATAAACTCCTATGCATGTTTAATCCAAAAATATCAACAAATCAAAAATTAATTCAACATTAAATTTCCTTCGTTGCCCCGTGCCATAATCCTCTATTGGAAAAAAAAATCCACTTGAGTTTTCCAGTGTAGGATTATTCGAACAACCGAGCCATCCATGGGGCCCTCGATTCAAAATTCCATCGAAGGTAGATGAAGTAAGCCAAGTGACAAAGATCATCATGCATGTCATGTATATTTCATTTTCCCTAAATTGCAGAAATTCTTTATCAAAGAGTGTAGAAAAAATCAAACAATCACACAAAGACACAAAAAGTTAACGAGGTTCGGCAATGTACCTACGTCTTCCGACCAAAAACTCTCATTCTCTTTTGTTATTTTGTTGTGTTGGACCATCAGCCATTGTTCAACCATATGTACAGGAAAGGTTGCTACAACAAAGGAAACAAGCAACCAGAAATAGGAAGATAACTAGAAAAGGGAAAACACCCCAGAATTATAGGAAAACAATATTAACAAATCTCCTTTTCTAAGATAGGAGAGAAAATCACGCCAACAAAGAGGATGGCCTTAAGTTTCTGAGGGCAAAGCTCGGCAAAATTGAGTAGATGGATCTAACAAGCAGAGAAGACCCATTGTAGAAAACTTGATCTTATGTAGTGTAAACGAAGGCCAGTTGAGACATGAAGGATATATCATAATGACTAGTTGACGGTGCTTTTGAGTATGACGCTGTATTAATCTTTGAAAATAATTGATGTTGGTCCATGCAAGAATTTGCTCATTGTTAATGTTATTTTAGCGGATTTTAAGGAGTGTAACAATCCTCCCATTATTGTTCTTTAACTACTAGTTACATAGCCTCGTGCTTTGCGAGTGCATTTGTCAGCGTGCGTTTTTTTTTTCAGTCATTATTGCTTTTTTATATGTTATTTTATCCATTGAGCGCGTAAATTGCAAAAAGATTGTAAGTTGAAATGAACCCATTGTACAAAATTAGAAAATAAAAGTTTGAAAGGTATTACCACTATTTTATTTAGTTTAGTGCTATATTCTTTAAAAGTAATTTCCTTCAACTTTTTTCATTGGTCAAGCCAAATCTCAACGTGATCTCGATAATTCCGGTATTTAAATAAAAAGTAGAAGCTTAAGACACATAAATTTCAAAAGTAACGGTGAATACATGGACTGTAAAATGAAAAATAAATATTTCTTAAAGATAATATTCTGTGAGTATATTTATAATCGCAATCGGAAATATAATGAGTTATTAATTGAGTAGTTTCAATTTGTTAAACTCTTGCAATTTCTTTTGAGACAGTCTATTCCTTTATTGATTATATAAATCTATTCGCTATAAGTTATATTTGACATTGTCAGCATATTATTTATTAAAACCACATCTCTTTCGCTGGTCATAAGTTGTTGATGGGGATTTAATTACATAGAAATGTCCTATTTCATCCTGACTCTAGGGTTCGCTGGTTAGGATTTGTAATCCTAACCCTAGGGTTTGCACTGAAAGCATTTAATCATGTTCTTTTCTGTATAGAGGCAACATCTTAGTAATTGGGATTTGGATTGAGTTTGATCATCTTGTCTTTGGGGCTGGGCTTTATAGTCCTTGGTCTCCTGATTTCTTTTCGCCTTTATTCGTGCACAACGCACATTGTCACCGATAGTATCGTAGTATGATCAAGGCCACAGTATGCAGGCGATTTTCATACTAAATAGTGACACCAAGAAGCGATTTGTCGGTGGGACAAAATCACCTTATTTCAAAGGAACAATGCCGATTTATGACCACATTAACAAGGGTAAACACAATCACAAGAAAACTGACTTATGCAGTGTCCAGTGGGGATCCGGGCCGTGCCGAGAGCACACACACAGGCACAATGGCGAGTGCACTCCGGTAGCGCAAGAACCGGATTTGAACATGAATTTGCTCTCACAATCGTCACCTCATTGGCTGCATCCCAAGAAAGAAAAATAACGCACAGATGAAACTTCAGCTCTTTGAAATTATTTATAACTCTCAATAATATATGTCTACAACACCACAATTATATCTCCGTACCAATTATTTAAAAACATTTGACCATATAGTGAAATTCAAGAGACATGATGCACACAAAACGAAAAAACTGCACTCTCTTCTAAGCGAATTTGATTTACCAAAGCTTAATAAGAGAAAGAGGACGAGAAAGGACGTGCTGAAGCTCTTCGTCTTCTGGATCTTTTTGAATGATACTGAGGAAGCTGCAAGTTTTCAGTACGTGCAGTGACACATGCTGGGCTAGTGGGGATGATGAGTTTATATAGTCATTCATGTCTCACTGTATAAGGCAATACATCTATTAGCCGCCGTCAACTTGTACTTTAGGAAACTATGGGTAATCCTTACTGAACTACTTACCATTCATAAAAAATATTTCTGCATTTTGCTACTATATATTGATCATGACATTTGACCCCCAAAAAAAAATATTGGTCATGAAATAAATTAAAAGTTTCTAGATATAAGTTCACATGAAAATGGGCACAGAAATAATTCTAGGTTATGGAAAGAAAATCAATAAAAGAAAACCTAAAAATATTTTTCTTTTTCCTTTTTTTTTTTTTTTTTTACTTCCTTCTTCCTCTACCTGTTCAACGATGGCCCCGCCCGGCCTCGGTGAAGCTTGCCCCGTCGATTGTTGGTGAGGGCCTCACCAAAGGCCGCGACGAAGCCTCAAAAAAAGCACAAAATCTCCTTCTCTATCATCTCAATCTCCATATTGATAGTCCTACCCTTATCTTCCGGATCTTTGGCTTTGGCCGGATGAGAGGAGACTCTAGGACGCCCACTTCCATTGAGCTTCAAAGGGATTAAGGATTTGAGCGAAATATAGGAATTGGGGCACTCGCGACTGGATTTCTTTGCCAAATTGTCCAACTCAAGTCATTTAGAGAACTTTACAAAGACCAGGTTGATGGAAGACCAAGAGGCCTTGATGGAAACGGGCGGCAGAATCTTCATATTCTCCTTTGTCAAAGGCGACGTTCCATATTTGAAGCTCAATTGCGTCGAATGCATCCGGACACTCAAAAACACTAATCTTCTAAGTACTTACTCATCGTTGCCGGTGGTTGGGCAAGGCCGACCTTGCTGGGCCTCCCATGTTAGCCTTGGCCTCGGGAACTAGCCAGAGGAAGAAGGGAAAAAAAATATGTAAGAGAAAGAAAAAAGAACACAAAAAAGAAAAAGAAAAATTTTTAAATTTTTTTTAAAATATTATTATTAAAATTGTACTTATTAGTGCCAGCTGTCTTACGTGGGCCACCCGTGAAATGGGCCCCACGTGGCATGCCAAATAGCCCTATGGTCATGCCATGTAGGATGGCCGACGCCTAAGTTAGCAATTTCCGACCAAAAAGTGGTCAAATGAATTGAATTGACATAAATATATAATGTTTATGACTCAATTGGCAAAAGAAAAGGTTTAGGGATGAATTAACACAATTGTAATAGGTTTAAGATTTTCTCGGTAATGCCCCTTAGCCCTCTCTTATTGCTTGAGAACTTTTTTAGCCTAATTTGTTTTACAACTTCTATTTTATAGAATTTATTTGTAATGTTACATGATCGAAAAATTTCTGATAAATGTAGAATATTGGTCCTGATCACACGTAAGTGTCCATGATAATGATGGCATGTGGCCACTTTGCGATGGGATAATACCAGTGAGTTTGTAACTTGAACTAGAATGTTTTTTTCAAGTTAGGACAAAGAGGAGCTGGGCCGGGGGAAGAAGAAAGGAGGAAGGGCTAGGTTGGGCCAGCGGGAAAAGAAAAAGAGAGGAAAAAAAAGGGGACGGTTGGACCAGGCCCAACCAGGGGAAGGAATAGGGGGCTGGGTCGACCCGGCCCGGTTCCGCTCCGTTGTTTTTTTTTTAATGTTGTAATAAATCCTAATAATGCAAATGCACCTATTATCTATATGTCATGCAATTTAATAGAAAAATATTTTTGTTTTAGGAATTAAGGACAATAACGCCTAAATTTTTGTATAATTAATTTTAGGCAATTAAAAAATAAGTGTCAACAAGGATATATCATGATGACTAGTTGGCGATTCTTTTTAAGTACAACGATGTATTTATCTTTGAAAATGATAGATGTTGGTCGGTACAAGAATTTGCTCATTGTCAATGGTAATTGAGCGGATTTTAAGGTGCGTAACAATACTCTCTTTATCGCCTTGATTAATGAGTGCTGAGTCAACTTTCATTAACTACTAGTTGCATATCCCCTGCTTTTGGAGTGCATATTACATTTGTACATTGTCACCATTTTATTTATTAAACCCCCTCTCTCTCGCTTGTTGTAATTTGATGAGGAGGATTGGGTTACAAAGAAATGTCTTATTTCATCCAAACTCTAGGGCTTGCACTGAAAGTACTTTTAATTGTATAAAGGCAACTTCTTAGTAATAGGAATTTGGAAAGAGTTTGATCATCTTGTTATTGGGGCTAGGCTTTAAAGTCCTTGATCCCTGTCTTCTTTTGCATGAGATTTTCACACTAAATAGTAACACCAAGAAGCTAATCGTCGCTGGGACGAAGTCACATTATTCTAGGCAGAACAATGCCGACTCATGGCAACATTAACAAGGGTAACTACAATTACAATATGTTAGAGATACGCAGGTTCCGATTGCCTTTGGGCCAAACCTCCGAGCGTAGTAACCCTTGCACTGCGTCAAATTGCGCACCTGTTTCAACTCAACCGGATATATGCATGTGTATGCTGCTCTCACCATCGTCACCTCATCGCCTGCATCCCAAGAGAGAAAAAAAAACATTGCACAAGTCAAATTTCAAATTCTTTGAGATGATTTATGACTGTCAATATTATATGTCTAAGACACCACAGTTATATCTCCGCAGATGAACTATATAAAAAAAAAAGGCACTTTCTTCCGAGCGAAGAACGATTTACCAAAGCTTAATAAGAGAAAGAGGACCGAAAGAGGACCAAGAAAGGCATGCTGAAGCTCTTCATCTTTTGGATCTTCTGAAGGATACTGTGGATGCTGCAAGTTTTAAGTACGTGCAGGGATATGTATTGGGCAAGTAGGGATTATATGACGTTATATAGTAATTCATGTCTCTGTATTAGGAGATTACGGGTATGCAATTCAGGTAAGCAATATTTAATTATGCGTAATTCCTTAATGGACTATTATATCATGCCATTTTTTAGTGTCATTATTGCGCTACTATGAATGAGAATAATTTGTGGATTCGCAACTCTACATTTGTCATGACATATTGCTTATATTTGCAAGAAATTAAAAAAAATTTCCAAAATGAGTTCAGTGGTTAGAATAAATGTTGTCATGGTTCTCACTGTTGTAGTTACTTGGTGAGTCAATAAAGTCCGCGCTGGCCTGCTTGGTGTCTGTTTTGCAGGCACCTGGTTTAATTAGTTGTTTGAGCGTCCATACAGATGGACATGTATCAGTGTCTCAGATTAGTTACAGTCAAGTTCTTTGTTAGTAACCTTTGAGGGTTGTCGATTTGGTTAGAATTCTATGGAGAAGCATTGTCATGGGATCTCCCTGTGATTACTCAGTCGCCGTGGGACGAGAAAACTGCTATCATTTGATAGGATTAGTCACATTTATTAAAAGGGTCGATGCCCCAAATCATGAAGGTAAGTGTTTACTCTTTCCAGATTACTCTTGTCATAGAAAAAAGATTGTGATGTCAAATGGATCTTAGCATGAGGTTTTAGATCATCACATGTACAAACTTAGAAATTACTGTCTACATATACTAACTCTTCGGCTTGCGCTGAAAGTTTTTCAGTTGTATTCTTGTTGGTGTCATGAGTAGCTCCTGTGGAGTACCTGTCAATGAGAGTAAAATCATCTGTGCAGAGGCAACTCTATGGTGATTGAGGATCAACTAGTTTGATGCTTCTGTAATTCGGGCTTATAAGGACCATCGCAGCTAGTAGGGTACGTGGATGGAGAAAAAGCACGTATCTTTGTCTTTGTTCATATCAGACACAAGATCGCATGCACAATCGCGGTTTCCTGAGGTCCGCCCCTACACGCCGCATGGGCTTGCGCGGGCACGTGCCTAAGGGCTGTAACCCCACAGCGCGTGCGATGAAATCGAGCCTCTCGAGTCGGTTTATCATCGAGATGATGGGAGACCCCGCGCTGTCCTCTTCAGTTATGCAGAATGATGTGCTCCGCTCAATTCGTTCTTCCATGCGCTTTCCGTCCTAGTTTGCGAAATGGCCCGGCGGTGTGCGTGATCAGATTTTGGACTTTAATTTTACGCTTGTGCATCATAGAAGCGTGGGCATAAGTCCAAAAGAAATTACACAGTTCACCCGACTTTTTCAAGAAATTCTCTTCTTGAGTTCTCCATTCGTCCTGTTCAGCTACGTAAAGATAACAAAGTAAAAAGAAACTATACCGCGCCTTACAAAGAAGTAAGCTGAAAACAAGAAGGGAATGGCATAAAAGGTTCCCGAACTATTTGGTTCATTATAATATAATTCTGAATTTTTAATTTATGCAATATGATTTCTAAACTTTACCTCAATGAGTAATGTGATTCATAAACTTTTAATTTACTTAATGAAGTATCTCAACTTTTGGTACATATTCAATTTAATCCGGTAATATTTAATATTGTTTTTCACTTAACTCAAGTTTATGGACAAAATTGAACATTTATAGGATCTAGAGATTAAATTGAGCATGTACCAAAAGTCCGGAGATCATATTGAACAAATTAAAAATTCAGAAACGGTATTACACATTAAATTATAATTTATGGATCACATTAAAAAAAATCAAAAATATAAAGATCACGTTGCACGTCAAAACCCTAAGTTTTACGGAGCATTTATCTCGTTTTCGCAAACATGAGTCGCCTGGGGAGTGAAAGCTGAAGCAACAAGAATCTCCCTCCTCCCATGGCGTTTCCATTACCCCGCTCCTCCTCCGCCTCCTCCTCGGTCCGTGCTCAAGCCATGCCGCTGTCATTCTCTTCCTCATCCACTTCCGTCCTCATCAATGGCGGACCAACGTCTCGCGTGTCTTGCGGTTCCCGGCGCCGCCGCCCCTCCGACCGCAGCTTCGTCCGTGGCCGCTCTCCTTCCCCACTCGCCCCGTAAGTGTTCGCCTTAATTCCTCCCCTCTTCTCTCCGCTTCTCCTGCGCCCCGCCCTCGCCTATCGCCTTGCGCTTCCCGCTCCTCTTTGCTCACAGCCACCTCGCACGTCCTGAATTGTCCCCACATCTGATTGGGGTCTTGCTCGCATTGCCATCTCGAACTAGGCCCAGTAGTATATGGACCAGAGTCTTGTCACTGGTTCTTGTTTGGATTGTATATATCTGACCTGCTTTCCCATCGAACCCTTCAATTCTCAGCGGCATTAACGTGATTCTTATGAGAAAATTGTGGCAACCTGGTCTCTTGGATGACAGTAGGGCGTATCATATATGACCTTGTTCATTACAGACTCTGCCTGCATTCCTAGGTCTCCATTCCCCTTATCCTCTGACTCATTGGGTTTTTTCCCACTATTTCTTGGAGTTCATACGTCCGACGATGCCGCTTCGTTGTTGTCTAGGTGCAAAATTGTCGCCAATCTACATCAAGTTGATCCTTTTCAACACAAATTGCAGGAAAGAAGTGAGATAGAGCCCAAGAAAACCAAAGTTAATTTTGGGGTCGTGGATAATCTGGTGACAGATGTTCCCCTTGTTTTGAGCTCTTCAAGGCTTGAGGGAAATAGTGCTCCCCCTCCCCCTCCCCCGCCTCTGGTTAGTGCGCTGAAGGCTGCAGCCGAACAGAATGTCGTGAGCTTTCATTTTCCTGGACATAACAGAGGTCGTGCTGCTCCATCTTCGTTGGCTGGGGTTATCGGCATTGACCCTTTCGTCATGATTTGCCTGAGCTTCCTGAGCTGGACAACCTCTTCTCTCCAGAGGGCCCCATCTTAGATGCACAGAAGCAAGCAGCTGAGTTGTTTGGATCATCAGAAACGTGGTTTCTTGTCGGGGTACTACATGTGGCATCCATGCTGCAATCATGGCTACTTGTTCCCCTGGGGACACTCTCATTCTCCCTCGAAATTCTCATTTGTCAGCAACCTCTGCCATGATGTTGTCTGGTGTAATACCTGAAATACATCATGCCTGAATATAATTCTGAGTGGGGCATTGCTGGCAGCGTCGATGTTGCACAGGCAAGCAGAGTTCAGACAGCTTATGGTTCCTGCGCATTCTTATCATGTTTTAGCATGTATTGTTTATTTATTGTCAATTCTCTTCTCAACTTGAAGCAGGACGAATATAAATGAACTTCCATTAGCAACCATAAGAGGAATATGTCAATTCGCATGCAATTACAGGATCCGGAGGTTTAACATTGCTCCGGCATATTTTTAAGTAATTTAAAACGCTTCTTCTTGCAGGTAGAGAAGGCATTGAGTGATTTGGAAAATGAAGGTAGAAAAGCTGTGGCAGTTTTGGTCACCTCCCTACTTACCAGGGTGTATGCAGTAACATATATGAGCTTTCCGGCTGAGTCACTCTCATGGAATTCCGCTGATTGTTGATGAGGCTCATGGTGCACATCTTGGATTTCATAGTCACCTGCCGGCTTCAGCACTCCAGCAAGGAGCCGATATCACCGTTCAGTCTACACACAAAGTTTTATGCTCCCTCACTCAGTCATCCATGCTGCACATGTCAGGGAATATTGTAGATAGAGAGAGAATATGTAAATGTCTTCAAACACTTATGAGCACCAGTCCTAGTTATTTGCTTTTGGCATCCTTGGATGCCGCTAGAGCTCAGTTGAGTGAAAACCCAGGGGCCATATTCAGTAGATCGATTGATTTGTCGGTTATGGCTAAGGAATTGATAGAAGAAGTGCCGGGTGTTACTCTACTTGACTCTTCAAGCTTCCCTAACTGTAGCACCATGGACCCACTGCGCCTTACTGTTGGTTTCTGGCAGCTGGGTCTGTCCGGTTATGAAGCAGATGAGATTCTAGATAGGGATCATGGGATTGTCTGTGAACTTGTTGGGTCCCGATACATGACTTTCGCTCTAAATCTTGGAACCCACGAAGAGCATGTTCAGAGGCTAGTCTCTGGAATAAAGCATCTATCTGTGGCATCAGCTGCCAAGAGCACTGAAGGTACAGTGAATAATGGAGATTTGGGTCCCTTCCTTGACATAGAGATGGCAATGAGTCCTAGAGACGCATTCTTTGTGAGCAAAAGGAAAGCAAGCATTGAAGAGTGTCCTGGAAAAATCTGTGGAGAGTTGATATGTCCATATCCACCGGGAATTCCTCTACTGATCCCTGGAGAGATCATTACGGAGCGAGCTTTGGACTATTTGATGCAAGTTAAGAAATATGGAACGCTGATAACTGGAGCCTCTGATCCTCTGCTCTCTTCGTTAATTGTTTGCAATGAGTAAATTTTGAGCTTAGGTGGAAATAGACTCGCTTCTCTCAATTTTAGCAAAATTCGAGGCTAGGCGCCAATACACACTTCTCTAGATTCAAGCAATCACTATTGGCCAAGCGCAAGTTTTGGCCATTGTCAGTTGCATTGGAGTCTGCATTTTGGACTTCGTTTTCAAGGAATTAACGGAACGAAAAATCCCGGGACTCTTCTCAAGGTCCAATCGTCAACCAGTAAAATGCTTAAAGCGACCTCCTCTCGTCTCGTAGAAGACTTGAAGGTTCGGACATCTGTGAAGACAATGGGCTCCACATTCTTCTAGGGTTTGTTTTACAAATGCTCAGTAATTCGGTACATTGAACAGATGATATGTATATGCAGATTTTTCTCCATAAATATTCAACAATTTGTCCATGCCACAGGGCTCAAGGCAGGAGCGGCCCTACTCGGTGCATCTGAATTCACATTCCCCGCCGATATTGCAGAGAAGCTTGCCTTCATTTTCCTATCAGTCTTCTAGCCTTTGTGCATCGTTATTGGTATTGGTTGGCCCTTAAATAATCTGAGTCTTCCAAGTTTTGGCGTCAATGGTACGAAGAAAAAAAAAAAAACAAAGATTTTCGTGCAACACGAGATCTTTTCTTAAAGTTATTTATTTTTTTCTTTTAAGCAAGCTAAAACACAATAAAGTAATCACCTCATACAAGTATATAACAAGTTTAATTAATTTACAAATGCATCCTTCCCTTCTCTTCTTTTTTTCCAAGTATTAATACAAGTACGAAAGAAACTTATTACAATGTGGTAACACTGGGAAGAAGGTTGGGTCTTTGTCGATACTACATCTATACTCCTACACCATAAACTAGCCTATACAAAAGTGTTCATTGCACTATGGATCGACAACCTCACCTATCGACACATCGCCATTGCCATCAAAACCCCTTAGCAGTCCTATTAACTCATCATTGAAATTCCAGTACAAAGCGATAAATCAATGAAAAATTTATTCTTGAAGGCTCATGTCGACCCATATGATAGAATTACACTAAGTATAACTATTACTAATTCAGGTACAATTTTTTTTTTGATATTCACGGTCAAAATATGCAAAAACTCCAAACTATAGTAGTGAAGGGTGATCCATATACAAGAACTCTAAACGCATTTACTAATGCACTCATCTTACATGATTATTTTGTATTGTTTGGTACTCACCTTTGGTTGAGTGGTCAAGTACTCTACTACCTTAGACTTAGAGATTTCATTTACTAGATTTTGGCTCATTTCCTTATTTTTTAAACATGTAGGATGGCTCTCCCATTGTCACTACTTTTTGATGCTCTTATGCATTTTAATTGTGTTTATGAAGATGTGCTTATACGTGGATCAACGGTAGTATACACTAAGTGTAGTTCCGCAATTTTGGTCGACGTGGGGTTTCAAAAGTGGATTCCCTATCGATTTGTCGCTTGGTACTTAAACATCGACAGTGAGCTGGTTGGACCATGTTTTGAGATGGGTGAGGTTGTGGATCCATAGTGAATAACTTGACCATTGTACATGCAAGTTTTTGGGGCATAGGAATGGGGTTAGTGATAGGTGACCCTTACCCTTCCCAGAACTTATGTATTTTGTGTTTTGCTTAGGAGTGGTATTAGGATTGTAATACTAACGTTAAGATGTACTTGTACATTATTAAACTCGTGTAATTTCTTGTATGGGATGTTGTGAATGTTTTATTGTGTTTCCACATGCTAATAATAATGATGAGTTATAATTGTAAAAGACATGTGTTGCGGATGATTAGGTGTGACACTGTGCCCTTGCAATTGGTGCTTGATTGTCATGGTAAATGTGTACCGCACGCCTAGGTTTTAGCCACGACATAACATCCTCTAAAAAGTGTCGAGGCCACTATGCTTCTTCAGTAGTTTTACCCAAAGCAATAAACTTAGATTTCATCAATAAGCGCGTTATTAAAGTTTTCTTTGAGGATTTCCACAATACTGTTGCACCTCATAGCGTGAACACATATCCTCTGGCCGATTTTGATTAATCAAAATTTGAAATCCAATTGGCATCATTATAGCCTTCCTAATGATAGTCTTTTGTTCTTTTCAAATAAAGCATTCTAATGCTTGTGACTAGCAATACCTGAATATCTGCTCGGTTTTTCCTACGAGTATGCAATATTCGATTTAGTGGCGTTCACGATGTACCTAATGTCTGTCACAACCTCTCCTTGTGAGGGCCTACCATCGGTGAATAGATTTAGAGGATTGCCCAAAGAGGCGGCCCAAACAACCCATCAATTCAAATGCGAGCTCTCCCAAGCCTATATCATGGAAGTTGGATTTTTCATTTTAAAGTTCTTTAACAAACTAAGTATTTCTAGGAGTCGCCATTAGCCTATTTGGATCGAATAGAAACCAATCGAGATGCATGAGTGTCATTTCAATTCCTACGTAACCAGAGATTCTAGGGTTGTGGATTTATATATGCTAACATTTCTATTAGCGCCTTTTTTCGGTACCTCTAACTTTAGAGGTTGTTTGTCTAAGTGGTCATGCAATCTTGATTACCAATTATGATCCTAAGTATCAAAACGCTAAGTGATCATGCAAATATTTTTGTAAGTTTTTTTTCCTCTTTCTAAGCTAACCCTAACCTATTCTAGGAAAGCGATTAACATCCAATTTATTGAAAGACAGTGTGGTAAGTAAACATCCAATTATTGACAGAAGCTATGTAACGGCACGGAAAGTAAGAACCCGATAAGAGTTGGGTAAAGAATATAAATGACCTCATTATAAGCCTTGAGACATGACAACCTTGGAAGCTTGATTTAAGAAGTAAGGCGAGCCTAAGTCTAATGAATTGACTAAAGTAAAGTTTAAGCTAGACTACCCTCATCATTCATTGAATGCGCGAGGCTAAGTCTAATCAAGTTTTATATCCCATCATTATTTAGTGAATCACAATAATAAAGCCGGATATTTTCCCATCTTACCTTGTCTATATTTGCTATAAATATCATATCAGTATAAATGAACTTAAAGTTTGCACAAACGAATGTGATAAAATCTCTCTGGACACTCTTCCTTACTTCATTTTTTTTTTGCATATTTTTTTTATTTTCCCTCTCTTTTTTAATTCTTTTATTTTTAATTCTTTTTTCTACTTCCTTAATTCTCTAATAAAATTTTATTAAATATTAAAATATACTAATAGACCTAAAATATGTAAAAAAAAATATGCATACTAAATGTATTTATTCATATATATGAAATTTATATCATAAGATAGAAAAAAATTGAAATATATAAATAAAAATAAGAATAAATAAAAATGAAATTATTGTTATTTATTTGTTATTTTGAATTTTATATATTAAAATTGAATTTTATTTATTTTAAAATATTATTTTAATTTTATTAATTTAACAAGTTTGATATTCGAGAAAAATAACTTTTTATTATGGATATTAGAAATCTTATCCACTTTTATCCCACCTCCCTCATGTGATAATTTTATCAAAATTTATATCCCTCATATATCCGAACTTTATACTATCTTGTGTGGGCACCAAACATGGAATATGATAAAATTTATCCTATCTTGAATTTAATCCCAACTACCAAACGTGGCGTTCGAGTTCTCTCCAAGTTTCCTTATATGAATATTTCCAAAAGAGCCCCTAAAGTTAGCCAAGATTAAGGATTTTTCCCTGGAGGTCAGATTCTGTCAGTTTTGCAGGCCAGTCCCTGACCTTGTCCGAAATTTACAAAATTAACCTCTTATACTTCATGCCCACGCCCCCAAACTTTCCAAACTTAAATTGTGGTCTTTTTCGAACAACTTTCATGTTTTAAATTTTTTTAGAAAACGCCTAAAACTATTCGAAAATTGAGAAACAAAACCGACCAACGCGTGCTCCTAAAAAACGGATCAAACGCCCGATTTGATCATTTTTTTTTGGAGAAGGCATCGGACTGACCAAAAGATGTTCCATTTTATGAAATTTACACAATTAAAAATGTTGAAATCTCTTCTTTAACTTTTATGAAGAAAGTGTTTTCAAAATCTGAACTCAAAAAATTTCAAAAATCGAAGAAAGGCCAGGGGTCAGCCAGGCTCCAAGTTTTTTGGAAAATTTCTGGAAAAGTTTATAAACATCCAACCTTAATCTATGAACATCTAATGCATATACAACCTATTCCCAGTAACATAGGTATCTTCAAATTCCAAAGATGAACATTGAAGAACACCTTCAAACATATTCATCCAAACTCAAACACACATCATTAATACATCATCAAATAGGCACAAATCAACATCAAAACACCCCCTAGGCATCATACATCTAACTTAGGGCCATCTAAACACAAACCAAAATCCAAATCAAGCCTAAGATCACATTAAACATGGCTGGACAACAAGCACATTTTTCAGAAAAAACATAGAAAAACAACTTCAAATATCAGCATTCTAGGCCAAATTTCTAAGATAAACCAACCTAATAATGCAAATATAGGCTAGACTAACCATCTATCATGGAAAATGGGCCTAAGAGCACACTAAACCAGGTTCGGCCAATTGAAAATGAGGGCTAAACTTAAATTCCACAACATTTACGCTAACCCAGTTCGATTCCTAAACCAATTTAAGGAAACGAGTCACGCCATGATCGAAAATCTGGAGGACAATTCAGATGTCAACCAGTTTGATCATCTTGTTATTGGGTCTGGGCTTTAACGTTCTTGATCTCCTGTTTCTCTTGCCTTATCCATGTCTAACACACATAGTCATTGATGGTATCACATTATGATCGAGGCTGCGAGTATGCATAAGATTTTCATACTAAATAGCGACACAAAGAAGCAAATCGTCATTGGGACGATATCACCTTATGTTAGGCGGAATAATGTTGATTTATAACAATATTAACAAGGGTAAGTACAATTACAAGTCATAAGTATGCAGTTTCCAGTTGCGTCTGGGCCCAACTTCCCTGTGCACAAATCCTTGCACCGCGTCAAAATGCACAACTCTCCCAAAAAATTAGTAAGTATGCATGAGTTTGCTGCTCTCACCATCGTCACCGCATTGCCTGCATCCCAAGATAGAGAAAAGAACTGCGCAAGTCAAATTTAAATTCTTTGAAGTGATTCATAACTGTCAATATCATATGTCTATGACACCATAGTAATATCTCCGTACGAATTATATAAAAGAACATATGTTATCCATATAGTGAAATTTAAGAGACATGACAGGGAAAAAAAAGGCACTCTCTTCGGAGAGAATTCAAGTTACCGAAGCTTAATAAGAGAAAGAGGACCAGGAAAGACGTGCTGAAGCTCTTCATCTTTTGGATCTTCTGAAGGATACTCTGGATGCTGTAAGTTTTAAGTGCGTGCTGTGATGCATGCAGGGCAAGTAAGGATTCGGAGGTTATATAGTCATTCATGTCTCTCTGTATTAGGCAACACATCCGATGGCCATGGTCAATTGTACTTTAGGAAATTATGGGGTTTGCAATTCAGGAAAGCAATATTGAATTATTGGTAATTTTCTTAATTTGTGTTGATCGAATTTGGTAATTTCTTAATGGATTGTGCAATTTGAGTATTTCGTTTTGAGTCATCATTATTGAGGATAAACACGAGTAAAACTTGCAAAACACGCACGCCACTCACAAACACGCTCAAAGGTGCAAATCCAGAGAAAATTCTCTCATAATTACGTCATTAATCAAAAGGATAAGTTGACATACATGATAATAAGATGCCACACAAAACCCTAATCTCAGAAACTTATAATAGAGCCTAATAATAAATTGCTAATCATCTAAGATACCAAATAATGTCCGAAATGCTACAGTTAAGGAAATAAAACAAAATAAACTCCTATGCATGTTTAATCCAAAAATATCAACAAATCAAAAATTAATTCAACATTAAATTTCCTTCGTTGCCCCCGTGCCATAATCCCTCTATTGGAAAAAAAAAATCCACTTGGAGTTTTCGAGTGTAGGATTATTCGAACAACCGAGCCATCCATGGGGCCCTCGATTCAAAATTCCATCGAAGGTAGATGAAGTAAGCCAAGTGACAAAGATCATCATGCATGTCATGTATATTTCATTTTCCCTAAATTGCAGAAATTCTTTATCAAAGAGTGTAGAAAAAATCAAACAATCACACAAAGACACAAAAAGTTAACGAGGTTCGGCAACGTGCCCCACGTCTTCTAACCAAAAACTCTCATTCTCTTTTGTTATTTTTTTGTGTTGGACCATCAGCCATTGTTCAACCATATGTACAGGAAAGGTTGCTACAACAAAGGAAACAAAGCAACCAGAAATAGGAAGATAACCAGAAAAGGGAAAACACCCCAGAATTATAGAAAAACAATATTAACAAATCTCCTTTTCTAAGATAGGAGAGAAAATCACGCCAACAAAGAGGATGGCCTTAAGTTTCTGAGGGCAAAGCTCGGCAAAATTGAGTAGAGATGGATCTAACAAGCAGAGAAGACCCATTGGAGAAAACTTGATCTTATGTAGTGTAAACGAAGGCCAGTTGAGACATGAAGGATATATCATAATGACTAGTTGACGGTGCTTTTGAGTATGACGCTGTATTAATCTTTGAAAATAATTGATGTTGGTCCATGCAAGAATTTGCTCATTGTTAATGTTATTTTAGCGGATTTTAAGGAGTGTAACAATCCTCCCATTATTGTTCTTTAACTACTAGTTACATAGCCTCGTGCTTTGCGAGTGCATTTGTCAGCGTGCGTTTTTTTTCAGTCATTATTGCTTTTTTATATGTTATTTTATCCATTGAGCGCGTAAATTGCAAAAAGATTGTAAGTTGAAATGAACCCATTGTACAAAATTAGAAAATAAAAGTTTGAAAGGTATTACCACTATTTTATTTAGTTTAGTGCTATATTCTTTAAAAGTAATTTCCTTCAACTTTTTCATTGGTCAAGCCAAATCTCAACGTGATCTCGATAATTCCGGTATTTAAATAAAAAGTAGAAGCTTAAGACACATAAATTTCAAAAGTAACGGTGAATACATGGACTGTAAAATGAAAAATAAATATTTCTTAAAGATAATATTCTGTGAGTATATTTATAATCGCAATCGGAAATATAATGAGTTATTAATTGAGTAGTTTCAATTTGTTAAACTCTTGCAATTTCTTTTGAGACAGTCTATTCCTTTATTGATTATATAAATCTATTCGCTATAAGTTATATTTGACATTGTCAACATATTATTTATTAAAACCACATCTCTTTCGCTGGTCATAAGTTGTTGATGGGGATTTAATTACATAGAAATGTCCTATTTCATCCTGACTCTAGGGTTCGCTGGTTAGGATTTGTAATCCTAACCCTAGGGTTTGCACTGAAAGCATTTAATCATGTTCTTTTTCTGTATAGACGCAACATCTTAGTAATTGGGATTTGGATTGAGTTTGATCATCTTGTCTTTGGGGCTGGGCTTTATAGTCCTTGGTCTCCTGATTTCTTTTCGCCTTTATTCGGTACAACGCACATTGTCACTCGATAGTATCGTAGTATGATCAAGGCCTTGAGTATGCAGACGATTTTCATACTAAATAGTGACACCAAGAAGCGATTTGTCAGTGGGACAAAATCACCTTATTTCAGGCGGAACAATGCCGATTTATGACCACATTAACAAGGGTAAACACAATCACAAGAAAACTGACTTATGCAGTGTCCAGTGGCAGTCTGGCCGTACTTCTGAGAGCACACACACAGGCACAATGACGTAGTGCACTCCGGTAGCGCAAGAACCGGATTTGAACATGAATTTGCTCTCACAATCGTCACCTCATTGGCTGCATCCCAAGAAAGAAAAATAACGCACAGATGAAACTTCAGCTCTTTGAAATTATTTATAACTCTCAATAATATATGTCTACAACACCACAATTATATCTCCGTACCAATTATTTAAAAACATTTGACCATATAGTGAAATTCAAGAGACATGATGCACACAAAACGGAAAAAACTGCACTCTCTTCTAAGCGAATTTGATTTACCAAAGCTTAATAAGAGAAAGAGGACGAGAAAGGACGTGCTGAAGCTCTTCGTCTTCTGGATCTTTTGAATGATACTGAGGAAGCTGCAAGTTTTCAGTACGTGCAGTGACACATGCTGGGCTAGTGGGGATGATGAGTTTATATAGTCATTCATGTCTCACTGTATAAGGCAATACATCTATTAGCCGCCGTCAACTTGTACTTTAGGAAACTATGGGTAATCCTTACTGAACTACTTACCATTCATAAAAAAAATATTTCTGCATTTTGCTACTATATATTGATCATGACATTTGACCCCCAAAAAAAAATATTGGTCATGAAATAAATTAAAAAGTTTCCAGATATAAGTTCACATGAAAATGGGCACAGAAATAATTCTAGGTTATGGAAAGAAAATCAATAAAGAAAACCTAAAAATATTTTTCTTTTTTCCTTTTTCTTTTTCTTTTTTTTACTTCCCTTCTTCCTCTACCTGTTCAACGATGGCCCCGCCGGCCTCTGGTGAAGCTTGCCCCTGTCGGTCGCTGGTGAGGGCCTCACCAGTGGCCAGCGACGAGCCTCAACGAAAAGCACAAAATCTCCTTCTCTATCATCTCAATCTCCATATTGATAGTCCTACCCTTATCTTCTGGATCTTTGGCTTTGGTCGACAGAGACTCTAGGACGCTCCACTTCCATTGGAGCTTCAAAGGGATTAAGGATTTGAGCGAAATATAGGAATTGGGGCACTCGCGACTCTGGATTTCTTTGCCAAAATTGTCCAACTCAAGTCATTTAGAGAACTTTACAAAGACCAGGTTGATGGAAGACCAAGAGGCCTTGATGGAAATGGCGGCAGAATCTTCATATTCTCCTTTGTCAAAGGCGACGTTCCATATTTGAAGCTCAATTGCGTCGAATGCATCTGGACACTCAAAAACACTAATCTTCTAAGTACTTACTCATCGTTGCCAGTGGTTGGGCAAGGCCGACCTTGCCAGTCTGCCATGTTAGCCTTGGCCTCAGGAACTAGCCAGAGGAAGAAGGGAAGAAAAAAAAATGTAAGAGAAAGAAAAGAACACAAAAAAGGAAAAAGAAAAGAAAATTTTTTTAAATTTTTTTAAAAATATTATTATTAAAATTGTACTTATTAGTGCTAGCCGTCTTACGTGGCACGCCAGCCGTCCTACGTGGCATGCCAGCAGTCCTATGGTCATGCCATGTAGGATGGCCAACGTCTAAGTTAGCAATTTCCGACCAAAAGTGGTCAAATGAATTGAATTGACATAAATATATAATGTTTATGACTCAATTGGCAAAAGAAAAGGTTTAGGGATGAATTAACACAATTGTAATAGGTTTAAGATTTTCTCGGTAATGCTCCCCTTAGCCCTCTCTTATTGCTTGAGAACTTTTTTTAGCCTAATTTGTTTTACAACTTCTATTTTATAGAATTTATTTGTAATGTTACATGATCGAAAAATTTCTGATAAATGTAGAATATTGGTCCTGATCACACGTAAGTGTCCATGATAATGATGGCATGTGGCCACTTTGCGATGGGATAATACCAGTGAGTTTGTAACTTGAACTAGAATGTTTTTTTCAAGTTAGGACAAAGAGGAGCTGGGCCGGGGGAAGAAGAAAGGAGGAAGGGCTAGGTTGGGCCAGCGGGAAAAGAAAAAGAGAGGAAAAAAAAGGGGACGGTTGGACCAGGCCCAACCAGGGGAAGGAATAGGGGGCTGGGTCGACCCGGCCCGGTTCCGCTCCGTTGTTTTTTTTTTAATGTTGTAATAAATCCTAATAATGCAAATGCACCTATTATCTATATGTCATGCAATTTAATAGAAAAATATTTTTGTTTTAGGAATTAAGGACAATAACGCCTAAATTTTTGTATAATTAATTTTAGGCAATTAAAAATAAGTGTCAACAAGGATATATCATGATGACTAGTTGACGATTCTTTTAAGTACAACGATGTATTTATCTTTGAAAATGATAGATGTTGGTCGGTACAAGAATTTGCTCATTGTCAATGGTAATTGAGCGGATTTTAAGGTGCATAACAATACTCTCTTTATCGCCTTGATTAATGAGTGCTGAGTCAACTTTCATTAACTACTAGTTGCCTAGCCCCTGCTTTTGGAGTGCATATTACATTTGTACATTGTCACCATTTTATTTATTAAAACCCCCTCTCTCTCGCTTGTTGTAATTTGATGAGGAGACTTGGGTTACAAAGAAATGTCTTATTTCATCCAAACTCTAGGGCTTGCACTGAAAGTACTTTAATTGTATAAAGGCAACTTCTTAGTAATAGGAATTTGGAAAGAGTTTGATCATCTTGTTATTGGGGCTAGGCTTTAAAGTCCTTGATCCCCTGTCTTCTTTTGCATGAGATTTTCACACTAAATAGTAACACCAAGAAGCTAATCGTCGCTGGGACGAAGTCACATTATTCTAGGCAGAACAATGCCGACTCATGGCAACATTAACAAGGGTAACTACAATTACAATATGTTAGAGATACGCAGGTTCCGATTGCCTTTGGGCCAAACCTCCGAGCGTAGTAACCCTTGCACTGCGTCAAATTGCGCACCTGTTTCAACTCAACCGGATATATGCATGTGTATGTTGCTCTCACCATCGTCACCTCATCGCCTGCATCCCAAGAGAGAAAAAAAAACATTGCACAAGTCAAATTTCAAATTCTTTGAGATGATTTATGACTGTCAATATTATATGTCTAAGACACCACAGTTATATCTCCGCATGAACTATATAAAAATAAAAAAGGCACTTTCTTCTGAACGAATAGGATTTACCAAAGCTTAATAAGAGAAAGAGGACCGAGAAAGAGGACCAAGAAAGGCATGTTGAAGCTCTTCATCTTTTGGATCTTCTGAAGGATACTGTGGATGCTGCAAGTTTTAAGTACGTGCAGGGATATGTATTGGGCAAGTAGGGATTATATGACGTTATATAGTAATTCATGTCTCTCTGTATTAGGAGATTACGGGGTATGCAATTCAGGTAAGCAATATTTAATTATGCGTAATTCCTTAATGGACTATTGTATCATGCCATTTTTCAGTGTCATTGTTGCGATACTATGAATGAGAATAATTTGTGGATTCGCAACTCTACATTTGTCATGACATATTGCTTATATTTGCAAGAAATTAAAAAAATTTCCAAAATGAGTTCAGTGGTTAGAATAAATGTTGTCATGGTTCTCACTGTTGTAGTTACTTGGTGAGTCAATAAAGTCTGCACCGGCCCGG
Organism: Syzygium grande; assembly: GCA_024733475.1. Classification (NCBI taxonomy): domain Eukaryota; kingdom Viridiplantae; phylum Streptophyta; class Magnoliopsida; order Myrtales; family Myrtaceae; genus Syzygium; species Syzygium grande. Next base: position 24,080,382 of record JAMXDD010000008.1, on the reverse strand, counting down.
CTCGACCCGGCTCAGCCCAACCCTACCTTAAAATTTCGGATATTTTGGGGTCGGGCCCTAGTTTGTTTGGGGTAGTGTTTTAAGGTATGGGTTTTATCAGGTCAGGGTAGGGTCGGGCCAGTCCCCTGCAGGCTTCTTTGACACCAATAGGGCTAGAAGTAACACGAATAGATTTTCTAGAGTCGGGCCCGCACTAGCTTTTTAAATTATTTTCCCATTGACTTTTTAACTTGATAAAAAGTTAGTTCTCTTCCTCTGTTGCCGTCCAACTACTACTTACCCATCATCAAACCGAAGGAGGAAGAGATTAGGGTTTTGTCGGAGCAAGAGCAGCAGCGAGGAATCATTGCCTTTTCATTGATGCTATCGCCATCCCCGCCCTCTACCTCGCGAGGAAGCCTCTCAACCTCAGACCCACAATCCTTATGCAATGTGTGGCGCCTGCAGTGGTCCCGACCCAATTGTCGAAGCCATTTGATCTGAAGAAGTACTAAGCTACCCTGATCACGGAGATCAACCAGAAGCTGGTCGAGGCAATCCCGGTTCAGTTGCTAGAACTGATCTACGAGGCCATGAGGTACTCCGGCTTAGACGAGGGTGCCAAGCGCGTGCCGCCCATGATATGCGTCACGATGGGCTAGCTTTTTTGCCTTTGTGATTGTCCATGTTTTGTTGGGGATTGTTGATAAGTTATGGATCTAAGAATGGTGGATTGTGGGGTTATTCATGGGTTGAGCAGGCATTTTTGGTTATGTGTTTAGGCATGGTTTTGACACCCATTTCCCCAAAAAGGAAAAAAAAAACACAACTCACAACCCATAAAACTGGATCTGAACCAACTCAACCTGACCCGACCCTTCTCTTGGTTGATATGCTAAATAGGATCTTGGGTTGGGGCAAGGCGGGTCAAGCACAACCCTCTAGGTTTTTTATCAGGGCGGGTATCATCAAGGCCCGACCCGACCCATTGACACCCTTGGTAGTTACGTATTATTAATGGATCAACATTAGTTTCCCGACCCGACCCATTGACACCCCTGGTAGTTACGTATTATTAATGGATCAACATTAGTTCCCATTCTTCAGTTCTCATAAGGCGGTTTTGATGGACACACTAATGGACGAATTAATGGATGCGTTAAATTGACACATATCTTCATATGCAACGGTTTTATGACACATTAATGGATAAATTAATGGATACCTCTCTTCAACTCGTGTTATGGATGCATTAATAGACGAATTAGTGAACGAGTTAATGGACGCCACTCTTCAACCCTCTTGCAACATTTCTGTGGATGGGTTAATGGACGAATTAATGGACGCATTAAAGGACGCATCTCTTCAGCTTCCGTGAAAAAGTTTTTCACAGGATTTCTTCAATTTATGATAATGAGTTTGAGGTATTTCTTCAATAACCAATGAGATAGAGTTATTAGGATATGAATTCTTCTTTAAAAATTCACTCCTCTAAGTGTGCCGATTTTATGAAGTTTTTGATAGAATTCTATTCGTATAGTGTCAATACAAACAAATTCGGAGTGTTGTATCTTGGGAGGCATTGTTCATGAAGCCGCTTAACACTATTAGTAGGAACTAATGATGTTAAGGAGATTCAGTTAGCCATACCTAACCTTCTATTGAATTTCCTATTAATTTTATTAAAAAGTTTGTTTTGGGTTTGTGATTCAGTATCTTTATTGTTGACACCTAAATTTCAACTAACCATTTAACGTTAAATTGAATAGAAAATTAGGGATTAAATTTTAACCCTAAACAAAAATATTAAAATTGCAAAGCATATAGTCTCGGTTCATATAGGTTAATTGCATTCTACATCGGACCGACAGTGAAGAGTAAGTTGAAAATCCATCACGTAAACTGAGCTCAGGTGCCGAACGAAACTCAACTCACTCAAGGGATGGGGGCTGAAATTCACAAGTCTAAAAATGCCTTGGCTATCTTAATTTGACCTTAAATCAGCCCATTAAGCTTAATTAGAGAAAAATCCAAATTAATTTACTCCATTGGGAATTAAAATAAAATTAAATGATAAAGCCTAAGCCAAAGTCGATTAGGATTTGAAAGCCTAGCTAATTAACCTAGGTATGCAATATAAACATGTCATTATGCCTCATAATCATAGGGGGCTCTCATAAATTTTCAAGCAAGACAATTTTTGAGAGCACAAGTAACGCACGTAAGGAATAGTGAGGTCGAGGGAGTGAGCATTGGTCGTACGTGTGCCCAATTGTGCCCCCCGCGCCCGATTAGCCCCAACGTCATTGCTTCCGCTTGGCCCACCGCCCGACTACCGCTCCTACCTAGCCGCAACCCGTGCCCGTCGCTGCTCCCGCCTAGCCCTCCACCCGACCACCACTCCTATCCAATCGCGACCTGCACCTATCGCTGCTTTCGCTTGGCTTGCCATTGCCGCTGCACCTAAGCTGCACTTGACAGATAGCATCATCGGTGCCACTACCACTGCTCCAAGCGTTTGCCACCTAGCCACTATGGCACCCTTGCCGCTATTGCCCTGAGCAGTGCTAACATTGCTATCGGTGCTAACAAGCTTAGTGTATCGATGAGTCCGTTGCCAGCCCCTGCCGCTAGTCATGGCCACAGTTCAGAACTGGCCGGTTCTGATTCGTGGCTATGTGTGAACCGAAACTAGAACCGCCCCTAGCGGTTTTGGTTCCGGTTCAAAATCGGTCGATTCCGATTCCGATTTTGAATCGGCCGGTTCTGATTTGTAATTTAAAAATTTTAAAAATAAATTATGAAATAAAAAAATTATGAATTATAAAATTATGAAATAATGAATTATTCAATATAAATTGTAATCAAAATGTAAATTGTAGAGGTGATTAGTTTCCAGTTCGATTCGATTTCGCTCAGGGAACCGAACTGGTAAGACCGATCCCTTAATTTTAGAACTAGGAACCGAATCGGCAAATCATAGAACCAGGAACCAAACCATTGGCCCGGTCCGATTCTAGGTGGTCCAATGGAACCCTTTGCTCTTAACTAGCAAAGGATCGTAGCCACAAAAGGCATACAACTTCACATGCTCATGACTTGGATTGAGTTTTATACATAACTCCTTTGATGGTCTCTTCATTCCCATTCGATGTGGGACTCTTGGCATTTGCATGAAGACAAGCCAAGAGTCTCATATTGAAGGTGTTTAAGGCAAGCCGAGAGTCTCACATCGAATGGGAACGAAAAAGCATTAGAATCATTATGTATAAAATCCAAGTCAAGCCTTGTAATTAGAGTTCAATATACCTAAGCCAAGCATTGTAATTAGAGATTAATGCACTTACAATGCATTGCAATTAGAGTTCAAATTGTTTTATAAAAAAAATTAAGTAATGAATTTTTTTAAAATTTCATTATTATTTTTTTTAAAAAAATAATTTGGAACAGAACCGACGGATTTGGGCCGGTTCCGAACTGCGAGCCTAGGTTTGATTGGGCCGGTTCTAGGGCGGTTCTAGGCCAAAACCGAACCGTGGCCATGACTACTAGCCGCCGCCACCTCTCTCATGGCTAGACCTGTGACTGTGAGTTGCGGCTCTCACCGCCGTCCCCGTCACCCTTCAGTGCCATCCTAGAGGATCCCATTGGTTTGATACTTAGCCGAGTGAGAGCTTACCACCTGGCGTCGTCCTCGGTTCATCCCGGTGTCCTCTGTTGCAATCGTGACCACAGCGTCCCTCCATAGACGAGGCAAGTGCTCTTGTTTTGTAGATTAACTCGAGCCCATCAATGTCGCCGCGTCCGCCATCGACCGCTCGCCATTGGCAATCCCGTCCCGTGATCCGTAAGCCCAAAACCGTTCCGAGTTCGAATTGGAAACATCCGCAAATTAGGTAAGATCATTATCCAAATATTTTTTTAAATATTCAATTTCCCAATCTTCAGATAATTTAAATATTTTGTGAATATATTGCGGGTTGTTAAATATTTTAGGGATAATGTGTGTGATATTCGTTATATTTAAAAATATCCCAAGTTAGGAGTTTTTCCTAATTTAGCAATGTACCTTATCCATAACTACTCGGATATGATAATATATCTTATTTGCTTTTTAAATTCAAACGATCGGCTTTCTATCAATATCTATAATCATATAAATATGATTGTTAGCTCGAATCGTTTCCCTAATTTGAACATGATAAATGAATCTTGCGGATTGCGTAAACTATTTGAATGCGATTGCTATCTTTTGTTTGATTGCTTATATTTAAAATAGAAGAAAATCCAAAAAATATTAGTTAGAAGTTAAATTAGAAGTTTTGCATTTTTAGGAAATGCTAAATATGTCTAGAAGATAGGATAATTATTTAATTTAAATTGGGGCTATTCTAGTTCTAATAGATTATTTAGGGTATTTTAGAATTTCGAATTTTCATAAAAATACCCCAAAAAGAGTCACTTTAGGATAGATTAAATTATTTTCTCTAGAATAGATTGCATGATAATTTGGGCAATTTTTGATTCCGAATTTAATGAAAAAATACCAAAAAAGAAGTTGTCTTAGAATAAATAAAATTGCTTTTTTATGGTAGATCGCATGTTAATTTAGACATTTTTTATTCCAAATTTAAATAAAAAATACATCATTTGCTAGGTGTAATCAATTGCATGTCATATTTTGCACGTCATAGTACTTATGTTAATTTCATTTAAATAAAGAGAAAACCACAAAAAAATATGCTAATTGAGATTCTTGTTAATTAGAAATCATATTAGGATTGTCTGCGTGATTTTTTAACTAATAATGCAGATACTTGCGTTGCTGAAAGATATGTTGTTCTCCTAAGCTAGTAATTTATTTACTGCTTTCTTTATTGGGTGTTAAATTGATGGATTGCGCACCCGTATGGTCACCTCACATGTTAGCATCTAAGTAATAAAATGGATCCAAATTACCTACTCAAACATTTTTTTTAAAAGAAAAGGTACCGAAAGGGTGTTAGACTAACTCTAGCGTAACCAAGTCCACGAATTCAAAATTTCTGGTTCGTAGAAATAAAACATATGTCTCTATATTTTATTTAACTTTCTAATCGACCTATCATAAATAAATTAGTGGCGGCTCCAGCATGAAACATTTGCATGTTAAGATTGTAAACTCTAAGTCTCGAATTGGTAGAGCTTGGGAGGGCCCGAGTTAGGCTTAGACTTAATAATCTATTAGCCGAACCCCTAGGTGTTTGCAACGCAGGAGGTTAGGTCGTGACGTTTATATATTAAAGATTATATAAACATTGGCTTGGTCCTTATTATATTAAAATTGGTGTCGCTATTATCTCTTTCTATATTTCATGATTACAACAAACAGTATCGAGTTACGTATATTACGTTTCTAAAACTCACTAGTGCAAAAGAAAAAGCACCTAAATAATTCTACGTAGAAAATGGAACAAAAAAACAATAAAGAAAGAGTGAGAGTTGCTTGAGGTGAATTTAACTGACAAAATTATCCAATTAGTACAATATTGACGATCTATTTAAACATGAACAAACAAATCAGTTATCTAGTATCTGTCTACTGCCTCAATGAACCGAGCTACTGGGAGTGCAGCAAATGAATGAGTGGCCAAGCTGAGAAGCCAGCATCCTATCTTCTAGATGATTGAAAAGAGCACATGAACCAAAACGAACCCAAACCAACAAGCAACCAGCGGAGGGCAAAGCAGGGAAAGTGTGTTGATGCAGGGAAGAAGGCTGCAGGGAGGTTACGACAGATTGGGAAAGGAATGGAAATTAGGGTTTTTTTTTTGTTGGGGGTTAGGGTGTCACGCCCTGAACCTCGAGCACGCTAACATCCCGCCAATGGTCGTGAAATGGCAACGTCCCAAGACGCGTTGCTAACCCAATCGAACTGACTTATGATCAAACGTATGCGGAAGAGAACTTAATTCACCCAACAACAATCAATAAACAAGATAATAAGGAAAACATACCTCAATTTAAACAACATCATCAGCAATACATCGGGTTAAAATATTACAAGTCCGCCACACGAATCTTCCCGATTACAAACACAAAAGGCAGGGGGTTAACCTAGCTTCTCTATCTACGAGGACAATCTCAATAAGTGTTCCTTCGCAAAACAGTAAGTTCCAATAGAACACAACACGTACTCATACATGAGCACCTGAAAAATGGTTAACAACAACAAGTGAGACAATTCTCAGTGAGTTAACGACCTAAGCCCTGACTAGGAGGTCAACCCATCTTGGATGCACCTAAAATATGTAGCGATACATCGACGACAGATCAATAGCAAAGCTACCCTTGCTTTGCCTTAACTATACACACGAGCAAGCTACTCAACCCAGCATAAACATACGTGCCATTAAACAATTACAAACATTCTTATCTTGCCTTGGCACACACACCCTGCACATTATAAACCATCATATACAATCATAATGTAACAAGCATATAATGTAATCAGAATACACAACAACTTTTCCATGCACAATGCATCAACACGTGTCCCAATTATAAGGTGAAACCGCTTCAGCCCGTCCCATATCGTGCCTCACAATTTCATCCCATAATCAAGCGCAATGCCACCACAATCTTTCACACATATTCCAATTACTACGGCCACACTTGGGGCACGGCACAACCCGCGATAATCGCATCAAGTTGGTGGTCTTCCGGTATAACCGGACGTTAGCCTGCCCATCGGGCACAGCATCGTCTCACCCGACCACAATGACGGCATATCCCATAAATGGGTTCATTCCAAATCCAATTCGCGAATGACTACATCTCCCCTGCTACTAGCAACATCTTCCAATTACTAAATTGGGGACACTCGTTAGGGCCACGTCTAAATCTTAGGTTGGCGGTCATCCGGTCTAACCGAGCACGAAAGAAACCTTTAGGTGATCATGCACACATAGCAATCACTTAAGTTCCATTATTATCTTTCTCAATTAGCCAGTGCAGATAGGATCCATGCTAATCCGTCTTGCAGCTTTCACATGTAAAAAGGCACTAGAATAATCACACTTGATAACATACATGTAATCAAACCATCAAACTTTGCATACTTCCCAATTCAAATATCCACGTCCTATTTAGATCATAAAAATTGACATATAAACCCGACACCTTGGGATTTACTGTTCATATGCCCGCAATTTCATCCTTAAAAATAGCAATATAATTCAGTTAGCTATATAAGCTAATTTATACGGTAATTTCCAACATAGGCATCACAATTCAAGCCTAAAACAATCACAATTTATTATTAAACTCTACACAAAAATATTAATAAAATATTACTATTGAAATTCCAAAAATTAATTTATTTAATAATAAAATATTAATAATGAAATAATCCGATAGCTTATCATCAAATCCTCAATAGCCTATCGCATAATTGACGATAAATTATCAATAAAATTTCGATAGCTTATCGTATAATTGACGATAGCTTATCAATAAAACCTCGATAGCCTATTGCGTTTTCTCAATAACTTATCAAGTCCACTTATCGCGATAGCTTATCAACTAATCCTTAATTAATTAGTACTAAACATAATTAACTTAAACTAACTCGTCCTAATCAAGTTTAACATACTAATCAAGGGATTAGGGCAATAACTCACCCGATTGAAATTCCGAAGACATCGGCACGTCAGCGACAGCGAGGGCTATACGTTGTATAGTTCGGAATCAACTCAGGACGACAACACACAGCTGGAACGGGGTTGAACAGCAGCCCACATAACCGGTGGTGCCGTTTTTGGCTCAATGAGCGGCAAAATAGACGGCGACATAGCGACAGAAGGCCATGGCAGCTTGGGGGCGGTGACCAGCAGCTTCGAGGCAACAAAAACAACAGCAAGGAAGCAGCAACACAGCAGCCAAGGGCTGTTCTGCTGGTTCAGCCAAGAAAAAGAAAGAAACAGGGAGAGATGGGGGAAAATAGAGAGAGAAAGGGAGAGAGAGAGAAGCGGCCATATGAGGGGGTGAGGAGAGACAAAAGAGATGTTTGTTTTTTCTCATTAAAGCCAAGTCTCCAAAGTCTTCTTCATCATGCCAAAAGCCCCCAAAGTCTTCATCATTAAACTCCTTTGTCTCGTGATCATAAATGCAAAGAAGGGTATTTTGGTAATTTCACAAAGTATTAAAAAAATACTTATACACGTATACAAGCTAAAATTTTGTACGGGCTCGTATAAATCAAGTTTGGGCTCAAGTGGATAAGGAATGGGCTTGAAAATAGAAAATGGGCTTAGTGGGCTTCATTGGGCCCACTTGGGCTTGTCTTGGGGCCAAATGGCCGAACCACACTGGGCTTGAAGCCCAATGTGCCTTTGTCCGGCCTACTTCCTCGTGGGCTCCAAATTCTCGGCCCGTTAATCCTTTTTCAAGAATTTCGAGCAAATCGATAAATCGAAGAATTAACGAGGTGACATCCAATAGTTTAGTCTTAGAATCCTCCAAGATTTGACACCCAAATTTGGATTCAAATTCATGGTAAAAATCAATCAATTGCGACTTTAGTATATCTCAAACTAACAAGCGGCTTTTAGAAGTTACGAGTATTCGACCCATGGTTGATTCGATATCAAACCACGTTTTATGTTTTCTCGAATCATGAATGATCTCGATTGTCATGTAATTGCGACTGGTCAAGTGCTAGTTCCGACGTACACAATCGTTAAGAATTGGTTTAAGGTTATTCGCAATCGATACAATGATTAAGCAGAATCAACCGCGCTCCGATTGTATACTATTGGCGAAACATTTTATAACCGTTCCTTGATTGGTCTATGATAGCTCAAAATTGTCCCTCGTCAATCCTTACGGTCGAATTGTCAATCCATGATCGAGTTCTCTGGTCGCGCGTACTTAATTCCTTAGTAGCCTTTCCCTAATGGTTAGTCTCTCATGAGTGATCAATTCAGAGCAAGATTTAATTAACAATGCATCAATAAATAATCACTTCATTATATCCCGAATAGGGTCAAAATTTGAGGATATCACGTAGGGTTTAAGGGAATTGGTTTCGCTGTTGGGAAAAGACAAGGGATCGAAAGGAGGAAAATGGAAAATAGATTCAAGGGGGCGATTGGGGGTGTTGGTAGTGCTTTGATTAGGGTTGGAGGTAGAAGAAAAAACCATAGCTACATAAGCAAACCAAGTTGATTGTGTAGAGAGAAGCTACACAAGCAGTAGAGAGAAGCTGCCAGACATTGGCAGAGGTGTTATATGGGACTGCACAAAGTTGATTATGATTCTACTTCGTGGACATTTTTGAATAGTTCAATTTTTTCTCTTCCCTTGTACTCTTTCTTCTAGTTTTCATCGCATTGTTGATGCAAGGATGAGAATTGATGACATTCTTTACTAAAATGATGAAACGATGAATGAACGAAAAAAATTAGAAGTAATTTTCGCAATAAAATGTTGGTACCGATGGTCAAATTTGTTATAGGATCATGGACAATATAATATATACAGAAGAAAGAGAGAAATGATAGGCTAGAGATCATGCACGTGCATAAGGTTTATATGATACGATAGATGAAGCTCTCTATGCCATGTCTTTACTTTTGTGAAAGAGGATATAACAAAGGCAAAATCAATATGGCAAGAAAACTCTAATCAATGCCATTTTACACAAGCGCAGCATTTATGTGTATATATAGTAAGAAAAGGACGACAAAGTTGGATTTATTACATGATCCAACAAGTGGGTTCTCAATACCACTAATGGCTTGATCAAGAAGAGCACACACATGCAATTCATGGATATTCAACTTCAAGTAAACCAGATATAGAGATGGCGACTAGGTTGCTATTCCCGTTATTTTATAATTTCAAGATCAAAATGGATGTATGATAAGATCGTATATTCACAACGGAATGACATACAAAGTCAACAAATCACAATATATACAAAGTAGGATTTGTCAACCGCTTCCCTTATGGGTTATGAGGCATTGCCGACTTTCGTGACTTGACATATGAGAACGTATTCACTGTCAGATTTTCTATTACTCGAAATTACAACTTCATGGAGGTGAGTTTCAGAACGAGGGGTTGTATAGAGATTCCCTTATGACTAGATATATATAACCAATCATGCCAAAAGAAGCTTCATCGCTAGCTGGCACTTGGAAAAATTACCAAAATATCTAAACCTTCTTTTTGCCAATTGAGTTATAAACTGTTTTGCATTTGTGCCAATTGAGTTCATTCAACCAATTTTGATTAGAAATCGTTGACATGGTCGCTGGCCGTCTTACATAATACGACCGACGTTGACTTGGAAAATTTTTAATAATATTTTGAATCTTTTATTTATTTTTTTCCTTTTTTTGTTCTTTCACTTTCTATTTTTTACCTTCCCTTCTTCCTCTAGTTGTGCAGTGACCAACGTCGCCGGTCTTTGGCGATGCTCACCCCCTACCGGCAAGGTTGAGCCTCAAGGACAGGTGCGAAACCTCCTTCTCTATCTCCTCAATCTCCACATTGATATTCCTGCCCTTGTCTTCTAGATCTTTGGCTTTGGTTGACAAAGACTCCATGACACTCTAATTCCATTGTAGCTTTGAAGGAATCAAGGATTTGAGCGAAAACTGGGAATTGGCGCGCTCGTGATTGTGGTTTTCTTTGTTGAAATCATTCGACTCAAGCGATTCGGAGAGCATTACGAAGATGGAGTTGACGGAAGACCAAGAGGCCTTGACAGCAACAGCGGTGGAATCTTCGGATTCTCCTTTGTCGAAGGTGGCATTGTTCCATATATGAAGCTCAGGTGCGTCAAATGCATCTAGGTACTCAAGAACACTCATAAACTGAGGTAACTCGAACTAGAATATTTTTTATTTCATGTTAAGACAAGCAGTTTACCTTAAAAACGAATATACGCAAACATGAAAGAGGTTTCTTGCTTAGGTTTTGACTAATTCTTGGGCTATGATTAGTGCAATTAGACAAGTTCTGATTTTGACTGATCTAAATGCCCTGATCCAGCCAATATTAGTTCGTTTTCCAAGCCTATGACATGGAAGAATCGTGATGAGCTCCATATTCTCAAAGATTGAGCTTGTGTAATATAGATTTAAGAGTTAATACCACGAAAAACCTTAAACTAATACACATGTGACAATTTTATTCCAAACTATTTTTTTAACCATCAAAAACCCCAAACTGGTATACATATGGCAAATTTACCCCAAACTAATATTTTGACCACAAAAAACTCCAAACCGGTACACTTTTGATAAATTTACCTTCCGTTAAATTAAATTAATATCACGAAAAATCGCAACTGGTAAATTTGTTACATATAGAGGAGTAAAATCCTAAACTAGCACACCCATCGACTACCATGTGTCATCCAACTCAGTAATTTGACGATAAGTTTTAATGGATACTAAAAAACGTAAATTTATCACAGATGTATCAGTTTGGGATTTTTTTGTAGTATTAAGCACAGATTTAATTATGAAAATGATACATCTATTACTTTATCCCCTGAACTAATGCGGTTGAGATGAGAACAAACATGAGTAAAATTAGCAAAACACGCACGACTGCATCAAACACACTCAAAGGCGCAATTTCAGAGAAAATTCTCTCATAATTGCATCATTAATTAAAAGGATAAATTGAATTACATGAAAATTAGATACTTATTCTACGTTCAACTTGAACTTCCTCAGCCGCCAATCCCTTCTATCAGTAGTTAGATCTCAATCCTTAGTTAGATATGAAAAGCTTCTAACAATTTATTAACCCAAGTGACCAAGATCTTCGTGCATGCCATGTTTATTTAATTTTTCCCAAATTACCAATGTTCTATATTGAAAAGTTCGGCGTAAGTCTTTTCTGGTCGGCTTGGGAAACTCTTTCTCCAGGCCAAAGCTCAGCAGAATTGACTAAACGGATCAAACAAGCAGTGAAGACCCATTTGGCACAAACTTGATCTTATGTAGTGCAAAAGAAGGCCAGTTGAGATATGAAGGATATATCATGATGAATAGTTGACGGTCTTTTAAATATAAGGCTGTATTTATCTTTAAAAATAATAGATGTTGGTCCATACAAGAATTTGCTCACTGCCAATAGTAATTTAGCAGATTTTAAGGTGCGTAACAATCCTCTCATTATCCCCTTAATTAATGAGAGCCAAGTCAACTTTCGTTAACTACTAGTGATGTAGCCTGTGCTTTGCGAGTGCATATTACATTTTTTACATTGTCACCATGTTATTTATTAAAACCCCATCACTTTCGCTTGTAATTTCGTGATGAGGATTCGGTTACAAAGAAATGTCCTATTATATCCAAACTCTAGGTTTTGCACTGAAAGTATTTTAATTTGTAGAGTTTGGGCAAAACGTTACTTTCATTGATGAAATAATTTACAATATATATACATAGGGTTTAGGGCTAAAAACAATACAATGACAATTATGCCCTTTAGTATAAACCTAATCTACCAATACTCCCCCTCAAGTTGGTGAATGTAAACATGTCAACAACTTTGTCTTAAAAGTACAAAATAAATCACGTGTGACCAGTTTCGTGAACAAGTCTGCGAGTTGGGAGTGACCGGGAATATGAAGAGTGTGCAGTGCCATCTTGAATTTTTTCACAAACCAAGTGACAGTCAATCTCAATGTGTTTGGTGCGTTCATGGAAGACGGGATTAGTTGCAATGTGGATGGCTGCTTTATTATCACCAAAAAGATTAGCAGTGGTAGTGTTGACATGGAGATCCGAGAGAAGCGTGCGAAGCCATGTGATTTCGCAAGCAGGAGACGCCATAACACGATATTCAGCTTCTGCTGAGAAACGGGCAACAGTGGTTTGTTTCTTGGAATGCCATGAGATGGGACAAGAACCAAGAAACATACAATAGCGAGAAACAAATCGTCGAGATGTAGAATAAGATTCCCAATTAGAATCTGTATAACCATTAAGTTGGAGAGTAGAATTGGATGGGAAAAACAAACCAGTGCCGAGATCATGCTTAAGATACTGCACAATGCGAAGTGCGGCATTCCAACGGTCTTCATTAGGAGAGTGCATATATTGACTAAAATGTTGCACTGCATAGAGTAAATCTGGATGAGTTACTCTAAGATATAATAATCTACCAATAAGTTGTCGATATAAACCTGGATCCTTGAGAGTTCGAGAGGAATCCGAAAACTGTATATTGGGTTCCATCGGAGTATCAACAGGACATCCTCCAAGAAGACCACCGTCAGACAAAATATCAAGAGTGTATTTCCTTTGTGACAAGAAAATTCCAGACTTGGAATGAGAAACTTCAATGCCCAAGAAGTATTTGAGAGTACCCAAGGCCTTAATGCGAAATTGTGTGTCAAGGAATCGCTTGAGAAGCTGAATCATAATTTCATCATCACCCGTGACAACAAAATCATCAACATAAACAAGGACAATGGTCAAGAGAGAGCCACGGACCAATGTAACAAGTGAATAGTCTGCCTTGGACTGTTGAAAACCAACATCAAGCAGTGCAGAAGAGAATTTAGCAAACTATTGCCTCGATGCCTGTTTAAGGCCATAGAGTGATTTCTTAAGCCGACAGACTAAATTCTCCCCCTTAGTATGAAAACCCGGTGGAAACCTCATGTAGACCTCTTTGTCAAGATCACCATGTAGAAAAGCATTATTGACATCTAATTGGTAGAGAGGCTAATGACGGATTAAAGCAAGAGCTAATAAAGTGCGAACGGTTACCATTTTAGCAACAGGCGCAAAGGTGTCATAATAATCAATCCCTCCTGTTTGAGTGTAACTCTTTGCAACGAGACGAGCTTTGTAGCACTCAATGGTGCCGTCAGACTTATATTTGATTCAATAAACTCATTTACATCCAATTGGTTATTTGTCAGGAGCAAGAGGAACAATTTCCCAAGTGCCATTATGTTCAAGGGCCTGTATCTCATATGACATTACCTCCTGCCACTTGGGAGATTGACACGCAGCGTCACAAGTTTTAGGTTCTTGCTTTAAGGATATGGAGGCTAAAAAAACACGGTGAGTGGGTGAAAAACGCAAGTACGATAAATAGTTGGATAAGGGGTATAGATTACCTGATTCAGTTACCTTAGAGTCCGAAGAGGATTGATCGGAGGCCATAATAGCGCAGTGGTAGTCTCAAAGATATCCGGGTGGACAGCGTGGTCGAGATGGCCGAGGCACATCTTCGGGTGCAGTGGGTGATGGTGTGGCTGTGGGTATAGGGGGCTGAGGAGGTGGGGTCGGTGCAGGTACCGAGGTGGAGGGAGGAGGGGAGGTTTCACCAAGATCAGTATGGGTAATGGAATTACCAGGGTATGTTTTGTTGTGGTATGGTCGATTGTTTGACGAAAAGGAAAATCTTGTTCATAGAAAACGACGTCGCGACTAGTAAAAGTTGTTTGGTCTTGGAGATCATAAAGACGGTAACCTTTGTGGTTTGTGGGATAACCAATTAGAACACATCGGCGAGATCGGGGGCCAAACTTATCGGAGTGAAGATGGCTGGTAGAAGTGCAACACAATGAGCCAAAGACACGAAGATGAGAATAGGAAGGTGGTTTTGCCATATTGTGTAGGAGAGGACTAGGTAGTCTATTAATGAGATGAGTAGCAGTTAAGACACAATCACCCCAAAAATGAAGAGGCATGCCAGAATGAAAACGCAACGCACAAGCGACATTGAGCAGGTGATGATATTTGTGCTCAACAACTCCATTTTGTTGAGGAGTGTGAGGGCAATTGTATTAGTGGTGAACACCATGGGCGCGAAAAAACTCTTGCAATCGAGAGGAAAGGAATTTGGTACCATTATCAGATTGAACATTTTGGACTTTAGTTTGAAATTGAGTCTCAACAAAAGCAAAGAAGCGAATCAAAGAATCAATTGCATCAGACTTAAAAGTAAGCAAAAAAATCCAAGTATAGCGTGAATGGTCATCAACAATAGATAAAAAACAACGACATGTCTGATGCGTAAAATGAGAATAAGGTCCCCAAATGTCAACATGAATAAGCTCAAAGGGACGTAAAGTAGTAATAGTGCTAGACGCAAAAGACAGACGCGTTTGTTTGGATAAATGACAAGCATCACATGGACTCAATAGTTTTGCTAAACTAAAACATAAAGTTTGCTGCAAAGTGGATAAAACTAACTTAGATGGATATCCTAAGCGGGTGTGCCAAAGTTGAGGTGAAGAAGTTGCAGTATAGAGGACGGCAGGTTCGGTAGGAATCTCCAGATAATAGAGACCACCACACTCATGTCCCTGACCAATGATCTTCTTCGTCAAGAGGTCCTGAAAAAGACAATGTTTAGGAAAAAATGTGACTGAGTAATTTGAAGTTTGAATGAGCTTGGAGATTAATAATAAGTTGTATTTGAAAGGGAAGCGCAAAGGACATTGTCAAGGGAGATAGTTAGGGTAAGAGGGGCCGAACCATGTGATGTCACAGGGATAACAACACCATTTGGAATCCCAATGGTGGGATGTGGAGAGGGATAATGAGTCGGGTTTGTAAGGTGATGGGGTTCAAATGTGATGTGGTTGGTGGTGCCAGTGTAAATAACCCAAGTATCAGAATTAAATGAACTCGAAGATAAGCCAAGAACATTACCCGAGAGGTTTGCTTTAGGGATGTTTACCTCTTGCAGCAAACGCATCAGTTGCTTATATTGATCATTTGTGAACGGAGGAAGTCCCGCATCGGAAGTATGGTTGGACTTGCTATCCGTGGGCCGAAAAGAGGTAGATGGCTGTCCACAGTGTTGCTTGTGGTTGGGAGGGAAGCCATGAAGTTGAAAACACACATCCCATGTATGTGCCGGGATGCCATAGTGGGTGCATCTTTCTCAACCATGGGACCTGTTCGTCCATTTAGCCAGGTTGGCGGACGAAATGAGATCGCCAAGAGAGTCGAGCTGTCCATGGGATGAGGAATCCACGTATGGCCGCGAAGTATGGTTGCCGTGAGTGCTAAGCAAAGTGTTGGTCTGATCGGACGGTGGGCGACCCAATTGGATATGGCGATGCGACTCATCCTGAAGAACTAGTGCATATGCGCGTGCAACACTAGGTAATGGATCCATTAGTAAAATTTGACTAATAACATTAACGTACCTCAGATTGAGACCCATGAGAAATTGAAACAATCGCCGATTCTCTTGTTGTTTGGTAATGATAAAATGAGCTGAACAAGAGCATTGCGGTAACGGATCCAAATTATTCAATTCATCCCAGCAACTCCGCAAGTTGTTGTAGTACTTGGTCACGGCATTGTCACGTTGTGCAAGTGTGCATATCTTTTGCTCAAGATGAAAAACCCTAGGACCATTCGATGGCGAAAAACGTTCGTGGAGATCGGCCCAGACATCCGCAACTAACTTTGTGTAGAGAATTGTTGGCACCAAATCTGGACGGATGGAATTAAGAATCCAGGATAGAATCATATTGTTAACATGAATCCATGACACATAGGCAGGATCGGCTATGGCTAGTTTTTTAATTTCTCCAGTAACAAATACCATCTTGTTCTTGGTAGAAAGAGCAATCTCCATGGCACGAGACCAATTGTTGTAATTATCACCCGTAAGGACCATGCCGACGAGATTAGATATAGAATTATCAGAAGGATGCATAAAATAAGGGCTATTCAGCTCCTCATGTGCGAGAGCGATGGCTGAAGAGGTTTGAGAATTGTCTACCATGGCGACTTGTGGCGACCGATGAGGAGGAACGTCAGGACCAAGGTAGCAACGATGGCGACTCAGCGAGGATGCAGCAAATCGTAGACAGGTTCGCAGGAGGCAGAGATCAACACCGGGCAAACAAGATCTCGAGAATTTCGACGAGAAAGCAAAACCAAACCGCTAGATGGAAGCAACGAAAACACTGAGAATTCAAACCACGCCGGCGAATTGATCTGACCGAATCAGAGGAGGACTAGATATTGTTTAAGGGACATGAGAGACGAGCTTCGAGGATCACCGCTCTAATACCATGTAGAGTTTGCGCAAAACGTTACTTTCGTTGATGAAACAATTTACAATATATATACATAGGGTTTAGGGCTAAAAATAATGCAATGACAATTATGCCCTTTAGTATAAACCTAATCTACCAATATAATTGTATAAAGGCAACTTCTTCGTAATAGGGATTTGGAAAGAGTTCGATCATCTTGTTATTGGGGCTGGGCTTGAACGTCCTTGATCCCCCGTCTTCTTTTGCATGAGATTTTCATACTAAATAGTGACACCAAGAAGCTAATCGTCATTGGGATGAAGTCACATTATTTTAGGCAGAACAATGCCGACTCATGATAGCATTAACAAAGGTAACCACAACTACAAAATGACAGAGATAAGCAGATTCCAGTTGCCTTTGGGCCGAACTTCCCGGTACACAAACTCTTGCACTTCGTTGGAATGCACACCATTTTCGTAGGAGTAGAATATATGCATGTGTATGCTGCTCTCACCATTGTCACCTCATTGCCTGCATCCCAAGAGAGAAAAAAAGAAGACTACACAAGTCAAATTTCAATTATTTGAGATGATTTATAACTCTCAATATTATATATCTAAGACACCATAGTTATATCTCCGCATGAATTATATAAAAAAAATCAGCGAATATGATTTACCAAAGCTTAACAATAGAAAGAGAACCAGGAGAGACAGGCTGAAGCTCTTCATCTTTTGGATCTTCTGAAGGATACTGCGAATGCTGCAAGTTTTTAATACGTGTAGGGATACAGGCTGGGCAAGTAAGGATTATGGGGTTATATAGTCATTCATGTCTCTCTGTATTAGTCAATTTTTAATTTAGGAGATTATGGGGTATGCAATTCAAGAAAGCAATATTGAGTTATGGCTAATTTATTAGTGGACTGTTATAGCATGAGATTTTGAGTTGTCATTATTGTGCTACTATGAATAAGAACAAGGATTATACCACAAAAAAGCCCAAACTAGTATACCTGTGACAAATTTACTCTTCGTTAATTTTAATTACACTGGATTAATACTATGAAAAATTATAAATTGGTACATCTATGACAAATGGAGGATAAAACTCCAAATTGGTACACCTGTCAATTGCCACATGTCATATAACTCAGCAATTTGATAGTAAAATTTAATGGAGAGTAAATTTATCACAAGCGTACCAGTTTAGAGTTTTTTGCGGTCAAAAAAATTGTTTGAGGTAAATTTGTCACAGGTGTATCAGTTTGGAGCTTTTTGCAGTATTTACCCTAAAAAAATATCTAGATTTGCAACTCTATATTTGTCATGGCATTTTGCATATATTTGCAAGAAATTAAAAAAAGTTTCCAAGATGAGTTCACAGGTCAGAATAAATGTTTTCATGGTTCTTACTAGTGAAAAAAAAAGCACACAAATAATTCTATCTAGAAAATGAAGAATCAATAAAGAAAGAGAAAGTGTTGCTTTCAGTGAATTTAAATGGGAAAATTACCAATCAGTTCTAAATCTATTGTACGGTATTGACGATTCGATGCGGAAGCATCCGATTCTATGAAACATTCCTTAAGTTTTGAATCAATGACATCGACGAGTCTAGCACAATCGATGATCATCCAAGCCAAAACTGACTTTGGTTATAACTTGCTTCGTTGGGATAAAAAATAAAGTTGTCAATGATAAGACTATCGACCTTGACTTTGGTTATAACTTGCTTCGTTGGGACAAAAAATAAAATTGTCAATGATGAGACTATCGACCAAGTTACCGATTAAAGGAGTTGTTAATTCTTGAATTAGCCGATTCAATATCGTTTCACCAAGATTAATTGCAGATTTCAATGTGGACCAATAACATATCGATGGGAGGATGTTCCAAGCAAATTCCTATGACATTTGCTGATTTATTGAGATAATTATCCTCTGGTCAAACATGATGGACGAATTTTGGAAGATGAACCACATAGGTTGTTGAGTCAAGTTTACAATTCTCCATGTCATTAATACGTTTTCTAGTTACTGGGACTTTAATTCCTTTTAGCTCCTGGTCCTTAAATGTTTGGGTAGTTCCCATGTCTTTTAATATTTGGTTATTTCCTATGTATTAGTTCCACTATATAAAGAGGCAAATTCTCTATTGTAATGTGGAGAAGGCTAATTGAATGAAAATATAGCAGATTTTCCTCTGCGTGAGCGAATATCTTTGGAAAGTAGATAACTCCTATATCGATATCTTTATCCTTGGAGATTGGATTACTCCACAATGGTGAACCAAGAAATGCTTTATCCTTGGCTAGTGGTAATTCTTTAGGCCTTGATGGTGAGCTTCTCTTATCCCGAAGTCCTATATCTTGGGTGGGTGGCTTGTCTTTAAGCCTTGGTGGTGAACTTCGTTGATCCCGATCCTCATCCTTGGTTGGTGGCGCGTCCTTTATACCTCGGTTGATAATCGTATTCTATGATGTGTCCGTATATTACCCATCAACAACCATCATACACATCCATCCATACAAGTAATCTATAAACCCCTTTTCCAAAATCACTCACCCACACATGCATCACAATCTTTTTAAACAGGAACAAAGAAATCGGTTATCCATTATCCATCCTCTGCCTCGAAGAACCGAGCTACTGGGAGTGAATTAAATGAATGAGTGGCCAAGCTGAGAAGCTAGCGTCTTGTCTTATGGACGATTGAAGAGAGCTCACGAACCAAAATAAACCCAAACCAACAAGCAATTATCCAAGGGAAAAGCAAGGAAAGTTTGTTGATTCAAGGAACAAGGTTTCAGGGAGGTTACAACAGATTGGGGAAGGAATCAAAATTAGCATTCTTCTTTTGGGGCAATAAATGGTTAGATTAATACTCTAAAACGATTCCATAATCAATGACCAAATTAATGATCTTAATTGGTTTCAAAATCAATAGGCAAATTTATGGTTCGAAACGGTTTCAGAATCAATGGCCAATTTAATGATGTGAAACGGTTTCAGAATCAATGACCAAAATAATGTTTTAAAATGGTCGTAGACTTAACGGCCAAAATAATACTCTATAACGGTTACGAAGTTAATGGCCATATTAATGCTCTATAATGATTCCAAAATTGACGCCCAAAATAATGCTTTAAAACAGGTTCAGAATCAAGTCCAAATTCAAACTTTAAAACAGGTTCAGACTCAGCGGCCAAATTAATGCACTGACATGGTTTCAAGAGTTAATGGCCAAATTGATTTAAATAAATTGGATTGCTTATTAGTGAAGATTGACGTCAATCAAATTATTCACACACAAAAACAATTGCTAGCACAATTGACGTGGTGAACTCACTCGAATTTCTCTCTACCATTCGACGCGTGATTAGTGGTGTGTTTGAACCAGAGGTCCGATTTTTATGGGGCTAGAACCAAAGAACATCATAATTAAATTACTTTAGATAGGCCAAGAGGAGATTAGCCATTTACAGTCTAGAACTGAAGAACATAAAAAACAAATTGTTTTCAACGTGGTACGAGGGTAATGCGATTAGCCCTCCTTTTTCACTTCTATGTGCCTTTTATTAAAATGCAGGGACAATCTTTTGGAGATATACATGTATGGGTAATTGCTTCTGCTACGATTTTTTTTATTTACTTTTACCCATTCATGTTTTCGCCCAAAATCCCAATAGTGGTATCAGAGCCCATCCTTAAACATTTTCGTGCTTTTAATTAGTCTTGGCTCATGTTGATTTTTATGATCTATAATGGCCAAATTCTCATTTGTTTTGAGAATCCTTTTGGAGTGGCCTATAGATGTTAATATGATATGCATATTAATTGTTAATATGCAAGGTGAGACCATTGATTACAATCTAAACCTCCTTATATAAAATATTAAGTCAATACGAGTGATCGAACTCTTGGCCTTCCATCGACTTGGTTTGATCTAATATTTAGTGGTTGATTGACCGGCTATGGTTACATAGGGGTGAATTGACATTAAGAATATGGGACCACTCCATTATACATATGATAATGTGGGGTTTAGGCCGAATGATTTCTAATAACTGTCAGGTGAGGGAATCATTTGTGTTCTAAATACTTGTATGAGATGATATGTTAGATTTAACTATGATTGTGAGGTCAATAACTATTAGGTGAGACTTTCGTGATTTAGAGGCCAAAGGTACGATTGGGACTCGCATGTGATGCATTAGATAAGTTGATCCACTCACTAAGTTTCTAGAACACCAATAACTGTTAGGTAAGGTAGACTATGGGATAATGGGACACCAATCCCCACTAGAAATCTTTACCCAACGAAGATTGTTGTTTGTCATTTTAAGGAGTATGGGATTTAAATAAATTTAGCGGGTGATTATATTTCATTCAAAGACCAAAATGAAATTGTTGAAAGACAACGGCTAACAATTTATATTTTTGCACAGATATTTCATTACTCTAAAAATGGCTACTGCAAACCCACTTGCTTCTATACTGGACAAGAATTTCTTAACGGGACCTAGTTACACTAATTACGTTAGGAATTTGAGAACTATTCTCAATTCCGAGAAATCGAGTATGTGCTTGATCAAAACTTGCTAGAATCCTTGCCTATAGGTGGGACCTAGGAGGAGCATGAAACTTATGATAAGTGGTGTGAAAATGATCTAAAAGTTAGATCATATATGCTTGCTTCAATGAATAATGAATTACATAAAAAAAAAGTATAAGACTATGGAAAGTATTTGGTCAATCATCACACACTTGAAGGAACATTTTTAGGAGAATAGTCTAATCTCTAGATATGAGATATCTAAGAGATTGTAATGTGTCACGCCCCGAACCCCATCGAGCTCGTGACATATCTCTTTGGTCGATTATCGCGACGTCCCAGGAAGTTGCTGACCCCACACATCCAGAGATAAAGCACTAGCGAAAATAACAAACACCCCGACAATATTTATACAGAGTAGTAGGGAGAATATATACATTCACTACCAAGTCAAACTTATGCAACACACGCCATTGACAATACTTATCTTATACATGCACACCGGCTTCTAAAGTTTCCACCACTTATATAAAAAAAGGATCAGTAGTCTAGGTATAATCTAGCTCCAAAAATGGGACACTTCAAAAGGTTCACTCTACCCCTAAACTAGTCCCTACGCCCTCTAGATGGCGTTTACTCCGAGTCAGACTCTCCAGAACTCGAATCTAATTCCCCCTAGCCACCTGCTCCTCTGAGGGCTCAAAGTCTGCTTCGATCTCAATCGGATTGTCCTCATCACCCGACTCTAACGGAACCTCAATTCGCTCCTCTTTTTTAGCCTCCTCATCTAGTTCTTCCTCTGGCTTTCCTTCTTCCTCCTCCTCTGGTTCCTCCTCAGGCTCTTCCTCTAGTTCCTCTCCTGGTTCCTCTTCAGGCTTGCTTCAAGCTCTTCTTCTTCGAGTTCCTCCTCTTGTACTGCACCCAAGTCCACATCCATCAGGTCGAATCCAACTTGTGACTCTTCTGGTTTCGGATCAGGTTCAGCCACTGAAGGTTCCAGTGTTGTAGGTACATGCTGATGTCCTCACTGTGCATGGCTAATATCCAGGCTAGTCATTTCACCATCGGGAGGGGATATGGCCGATGGATCCCAATCTCCTACTCCGTCAAAAGGGACATCAAAACCACGAACAGGGCCGAACTCATCCATCATGTAACAGCCCGAATTTCGATGTCGATTTTCGAAAGCTTAAGAGACTATTTTTGGGAATCTGATGTCATATTACGTTGGCCACATACGTTTGGATTTAGTATGAGTAAAAATTAGAATTTCAGTCCGGGGTTGAAAAATTACGATTTTGCCCCTCGGGACGCCAGCGTTGCTTTTCGAGGCCAAATAAGGTTATTTTTCATGGCCGACGTTATTTTTGGGTGGCCACGTATACCAGGAGTCATTATGACCAAAAATTAGAATTTCGACAAAAATTGAAAAATAATATTATTTTATTTTCGAAACTTCGCAGTCGATTTTCGAGAGCTTAAAGAATAATTTTTAGGGATCCGACACCATATTATGCTAGCCACACATATATAGGACCGGTATGGACAAAAATTGGAATTTCGGTTCGGGATCGAAAAATTACGAAAATGCCCCTAAGCCATTTTTCACTAATTCCGAAATTTAGTTAATTTTTGGGGGTTAACCAAGGTTAGTTAGGCTTAACTCAGGTCTAGTCAACCATGGTTTAAGGGACAAATGATCATTTTACCCCTAAATTATTGGATATGGATTAATCCTAACCCTTAGATCAAGGGCAAAATTGTCTAAATGGCCAAGATTTTAACGCTTGGATTCCACCCACACTTTGTTGACCTATTTGACCAGACCGTCTCTCTCTCCTCTCAGCTTATTCAGTCATTTCCCCGGTGCATTTTCTTCTTCTTCTTTTCCGTTTCTGGTTTTGCGATTCAGATTTGCGGGGTCTTGTTCATGCTTAGGATTTTACCAAAAACTATTTGGGCCCACCACCGTCAGCCTTAACACCCTTGGACCTTCCTCTCACCCGTACAGCCACCACAGTTCCATTTCCAGCCCCAAACAGAAGCGACCAGCCTTGAAGTCGTCATTTCCCATCGCCGGCCGATGATCAACCACCCGTTCCGTCATCAGGAGTCGTTAATAGGCAAATATAAATCCTAAACCCTTAATTAGTCTAATTGTGTTTCTCGGGGGTAATTGGGGTTAATTAGTTCATTTAGGACCTAATGATGTTTATTTGAGTGTAGGATGATTAGGATAGGTCATTAGGTCTTTGAGTTGTTTAATGGTGGATTAAGGCCTAAAACAGCCCGATCCTGGTGCTGTTCATGGAGTCGAAAATTTCATACCACACTAATTGAATTCAATGATTCCCAATTAGGCTTAATAATTAAGTATAATTATATTTGAGATTAGAGCCTAATGAGGGTGATTAAACCCTTAATTAGTCTAACTAGGCTCATTTGGGGGTTAATAAACCTTAGATGACCCCATTTAGGTTGATGTTTATTTGGGGTTGGATGATTAGGATTGAAATGGTGATTAGGCCTTAATGAGATGGATTAATTGGTTTGGTGGTTTAATGTCCAAATGACAGCCCTTGTGTCTGGTGCTGTTCATATAGTACCGATATATTCAAAAAATGTGTAATTTTATCTAAGTTTTCCACTAATTGAGTTCAAGTGTTAATGACTTGGAATTTGGACATTTCAAGGGACTAATTAGTCTTAATTGAAGCTTAATTAAGTATATTTGGTTGTTGGGTGATTAGGATTTGAGATTAGAGCCTAATGAGGGTGTTTAATTGTGATTTAGTGGACAAAATGTGCCCTCCCATTGGTACTATTCATTCGGTTTTAGGGCGAGGACCGAATTTGTAGTCCAAATTGTCCAATTTGAGTATTTAGTTGATTCATTGATTAATGGCAAGAATTTAGGCATTCTTAGGGGTTGGTTGGGACTTAATAAACCTTATTGGATGACCCCATGATTGTGAGATCAACTAGCGGAATTGATTTGTCCAAGTCATATTTGTCACATCCCGATTTTTGGACCTAGGGCGCATGAAATTGAGTTGTAATAAATGTTATGGGGATAAATGATTAATTGATTGCATTGAAATGGAATTATGAATTTTCTGAGATGATTTGGATGCTGGACAGAGCTTATTTTGAGAAGCAAATATTCTGTTCTAACGAACTGTTTTTAGTCTGTATTTGAGTGACTGAAAACGGTGCTTATAGAGAGATTTAGATTTAGTGTTCTTCACGAAAAATGTTTATTAAGGCTTGTTTATGACATATCCGAATTTGAGAATTTTCGGAGTCCATTTACTATATTTTCAAGTCCAATTTCGTGAACAGTGCAAAACTGTTCGGTTTTGTCAGATTTCAAAGATTTATCAATTGTTATATGAAAAACGTTGGAATCTCGACTTGAGGTCTTTTGATGATATTTGAGGACATATCCGCGCCGAACCTCGGGTTGGATGAGATTTTTATGTGTGTTTATCGTGAAAAACCTTTAGAAAATCTTGTGATTAAGTGTGGCACGGGTTGTGATTTTTGTGCCAATTAGTATATTTCGTGTGAACCGATTGGCCCAAGTCATTTGCGTGAGAATTCAGTAAATCCAGAAGACTCTAGGGAGTCCACGGTCTGGAAATTGGTAAAAAATCCTAGAAAGTTGACAAAGTCAAACCTTATCCCCTTCATTATTGCTTGTATTAATTGCTTGGCCTTCTTTTTCCACAAGCATTTATGAAGCCATTAATTGAAGTCTTGGCCATCAAGTATTGACCAAGAAAGGGAGAGGAAGCCATGACAAGGAGGGGGAGAGAGAGAGACCCCGACCAAGCTTGAGGAGAGAAGAGAGAGAGAGGCTAAGGGATAAGATCCTATTTATTGCCTTAATTGCTATTCATCATGACTCGATTAATGGAAGTTGGATTTTGGAGGCACCGTCATCATGACCTAATGAGGTCATAAACACCTGCACCCCGATGACACGTGTCTTTATCTCACGAACCCAATGACACGCAAGCGCTTACCTCATTGGACTCCTAAACTTGGTGAGCAAGGTTGGCTTGCCTATAAATAGGCTTAGTCCCCCTTTAGTTCCACACACATAAACCGGCCAAGAGAGAGAGAGTGTGCCGAGATAGAGAGAGAGAAAGAGCCGAAATAGAGAGAGAAAGAGAGAGAGAGAGAGAGAAAACTGAGAGAGAGAAAGCCAAGGAAAGAACCGTGAGTTGCCGAGAGAAAACCAAGAAAGAAAGAAAGCCGTAGGAGAGAAAAGAAAGGGCCAACCGCCGTGAGTTGCCGAGACCCTAAGGCCATGTGTTCGTGTTTAAACCCGAGAACCACCAAGAATCGCTCGAAAGACATTGAAGTTCTTGTGTTCTTCACATGTCTCGTGTTCTTTAACATGGCTCAAGCTTTTCCTCGAACTCCAACATGGCTCAAGCTTCCCCTGTTGCTGTAGTCTGTTCGACCATCCTATGTACTTGAGGGTGGGAAAAAAGGGGGATGAGTCGGAGAGACTCGATGAAGTAAACCTACTAATACCAAGCGAAGGCAGGGGATCGCCCGTTAGCACAAGTCGGCCCTCACCGCACCCGCATCAATGGCAGATCAATAGCAAAGTTCATTCAAAAGAACATTACGCATGGCCACATCGCACACACTTACAAACCAAAGCTCGGTTCAATCTCAAAACAACATCAAACAAGAAACATGATCAAATCGAGAAATAACCCAACTACGACCAACCAAACGATCGAGAAACAGTCCAAGCAAACCGTGTCTGAACGCATCACAACTTCCTTTCCCGATATTAGGAAGTTTACTTACTCAACGGCAAACAAAACCAGAGAACGGGGTTCGAGATAGGTGAGCTCGGGAAGTTTCGAGCTTTTTTCTCTTCCTCCTTGCTTTTGCCGACCAAGACGAGGCCTATCAAGGCCAAACCGTGGCTCTTGGATGGGAGCGAGAAGAGACACGGGCTGGTTCGGGGTTGGTTCAGGCGTGAGTTTATCGGCCAAAGTGAGAAAATAATAACAAGGGAAGAAGAAGAAGATGTTGGCGTGAGGCGTGAGAGAGGAGGAGAGGGTGGGGAAGCTTCATGTGAGGCTTCTAGCTTTCTTATAGACAAATAAGCTTGGAAAAGAAGCCAAGTGTGAATACGCACAATAGTCAAACGTCATCATAGCACGCATTTAATGTCATTAAATGCTCTTAATGAACTAGAATGACGAAGGTCAACTTTGGTCCTCTCTTTCTCTCTCTCTCTCTCTCTCCCTTACGGATGCTCTCTCTCTCTCTCCTTCTCTCTCCCTTGGCCGAATGGCCCTTCTCTCTATTTATAGAGACAAAACTTGAGGCCAAAGAAAAGGATGATGTAAGCGCTTAGGTCATTGGGGCAATGAGGTAAGCGCTTACCTCACAAGCCATCATGAAGGCCATCAAAGTCAAGAATCATAAATGCAAGCCATTAATACAAGCCATTAATTAAGCTTCTTTGACAAGCTTCACTCTTGGTTATTTATTCCCAAATTTCGTTTTCCCCTGATCAGACCTCCGATCAAGGCATAAAATATCTCATTTGAAAACTTGGAATATGTACTTTAAATCACCAGAAGACACCAAGTCCAAATTCCAACTTTATCATATAGAAAATGCTAAATCTTTAAAATCTGGAGACACCGAACAGTTTTGCACTGTTCACGAAATCGGACTTAAAATCATAGTAAATGAATTCCGAAAATTCTCAAATTCGGATATGTCATAAACAAGATCTTAATAAACATTTTTTGTGAAGAACACAAAATCTAATTCTCTCTGTAAACACCGGTTTCAGTCACTCAAAAACAGACTAAAAACAGCTTACTGGAACAGCATTTTTATTTCTCAAAATAAGCTCTGTCCAGTATCCAAATCATCTCAGAAAATTCCCAAATTCACACACGTTATATAAAAGGAAGTTCTCAACAACTTTCATCAAGGAAACTTTTCTAAACTCGGCCCAAAAAAGCTCATAGAAAATAAAGACCGTGTAAACATCACCGAAATACCCATCTGGGCAGTTTTACATAGTCTGAAAATCAGGCCATCGTACCACCTCATATCAACTCCAAAAATTCTGAAATTAAATCACGTAAAACTTCAAAATGTTTGGAACAACTTTCCAGAAGAAAGCACTTGGAAATTCAGATCACAAAAGTCTCTCCAAAAATAATAAAACGAAAGGGTGTAAATGATCCGAAAACTAGGTTTTCCAAAACAAGAGAAAAACAGTTTAGTTTCGATTGGAAAACCGCCAAACTTAACTCATAGCCATTTTCCAGGGACTAAAATTGAGGATATTACCATTTACCTGCAGCTTCCCAAGCCCAAAAATCGGAATGTGACACAAGTTGGAGGAAAAACGATCACTTAAGTGTCATAACTTTTTGGATCACTTGATTGCTAAAATTTTTGAAAAACAATCGCTTAAGTGCTAAAATTTTTGAAAACGATCATTTAAGTGTTAAAATTTTTGAAAAATGATCACTTAAGTGCCAATCTCCGGCAAGACTCCGACCCGAGCCACGTCAGCTTCGAAAATTAATTAAAAAAAAAAATGCCACGTCAGATTTTCGTGAAAAATTGTGTACGGTATCGGTTGGCATAAGTGATCGTTTTCAAAAATTTTAGCACTAAAGTGATCCAAAAAAAGTTATGACACTAAAGTGAGTGCTGTACACAAGTTATGGTACTTGTAGTATTCTTTTGCCCAAAAATATCCAAAGGAAAAATTAAAATTTCACAAAAGTCCAAAGGCAAAATTGTCCATAAATTTTTATTTCTAAAGTTAGTGTGAAATGACCAAAATGTCCTTCTCACAACATACATGGCCTTAATGAAGTCCCAGGGCTAAAACGGTCATTTTCATTTCTTGCCGAATTTGAATTTTTGAAGAATCTGGACAAATCTAAGACTAACTAAGCCAATAACATTGCCGTCCAATTATCCTGTCGTGACTTCATAATTTTGAATGCCCAATCTAGGTCTTTAATTAATGACTAAATTTAAATAACGTAACTTGAGCGTATTTCGAACTAATGGGTGGCTTTCGGAAAATTCACAGCATATTCAACTCGTGGTCGAAATCTTGAATCAAGCCACGTTTAAGTTCACTCGGATCGTGATGACCTTGATTATCATGTAATTGCGAGGATCGATCGCTAGTTCCGACGGGCACAATCATTTAGTATAGGTTTAGGGTCATTCGTCAACTCATCTTGTGGTCAAGCGGAATCGCCCGCGATCCACTCATGTGACAGCGGCGTATTGATCCCTAACTATCCTTGGATAAACTTACATTGGCTCAAAATGTCACCTCGATAATTTTATGGTCAAAATTAGGTTCCACGATCGAGGTTCTTTGGTCGTGCAAATTTAAATCCCTAATTAGTCATTCCCTAATGGTCAGCATCCTAGGAGTGATTAGTTTGAGCAAGATCTATGTAAACACGTCCATAAAATCATTGATTTCATAAATCTCAAGTGCTCAATTGATACACAAACATGCTAATTTCCAGCTAATCCAATTCAGCCCACACACATAAAAACAGGTCCACATTTCAATCAATTATCCCACAATCCGACGAGCGTGCGCGGTCGCCATTCGACCCACAATCACAGCCACTAATATGAACATCAAATCAATATATTCACGTCTATTTCAAGCCACAATAACCACACAAACCAGCCACGGCACAATGCATCAAACCAACACGTTTAGTCCCTAAATCGGACCATACACTCATCATTTCAAACTACAATTTCCAACACTTACTTCAGTAACCAGACAACCCCGAAACCATCACAATTTCGTCCACAAACCAGCCAAGATCAACCCCAATTTAGCCTATCCACATAACCCCTAAACAACCACTAATACACTCGAATTAGTCTCTAATCATGTCCGCTAGTACTCGATATCCTAAGTAGAGTTTAGGATGCCATTTACATGAAGTCCTAGGCTAGCTCGGCAGAAGGGGGGCGGCAAGCCGGCGGTCTCATGGTGGTAAGCGATGACAACGAGTGGCTGAATGGCGGCGACAATGGTCGGATGAGCGGCTGGTCTACCTCAGCTAGGCTAAACCGAATGAAGGTTGGTGATGGTGGCTTCAGTGAAAGGAAAACAAGGGAGAGAGAGAGAGAGAGAGAGAGACAAAGGAGGCGTTGGCGTGTAAACATGGCACCGAGAGCGACCGATCTGGGTGGTGGTACATAGTCTGAAAATCAGGCCATCGGACCACTCATGGCAACTCTAGACAATCAGCCACGGTCACGGTGGGAGGGGGAGGAGTCAGCCGAGAGGGAGAGTGAGAGGGAGAGAGAATGGGAAGGAGAGAGAGAAAATGAGAATAAATACTAATGACACCAATAATTGGTGTCTACCCCTATGCCAAATGACCATCCTACCCCTCTCTCTACTTTCTAATCAATGGCCATGAATAATCCTTATCCTAAGATCGACGGCCAAGATTAACTCTTACCAAAAATATCGGCAAAAGGACACTATAAGTGCCATAACTTTTATACGGCGCTCACTTTGGTGCCATAACTTTTTTTCGGATCACTTTGGTGCCAAGCCGGAGGAAAAACGATCATTTAAGTGTCATAACTTTTTTTTGGATCACTTCAGTGCTAAAATTTTTGAAAAACGATCACTTAAGTGCTAAAATTTTTGAAAAACAATCATTTAAGTGCTAAAATTTTTTAAAAACGATCACATAAGTACTAATCTCCAGCAAGACTCCGACGAGCCACGTCAGCTTCAAAAATTAATAAAAAAAAATGCCACGTCAGATTTCCGGCGAAAAATTGTGTACGGCATCGGAGTTGGCACTTAAGTGATCGTTTTTCAAAAATTTTAGCACTAAAGTGATCCAAAAAAAAGTTATGGCATTAAAATAAGCGTCGTGCACAAGTTATGGTAGTTGTAGTGTTCTTTTGGCCAAAAATATCCAAGGGCAAAATTAAAATTTCACAAAACGTCCAAAGGCAAAATTGTCCATAAATTTTTATCTCTAAAGTTAGTGTGAAATGACCAAAATGCCCTTCTCACAATATACATGGCCTTAATAAAGTCCCAAGGGTAAAACGGTCATTTTCCATTTCTTGCCAGAATTTGAATTTTTTGAAGAATCCAGATAAATTTGAGACTGACTAAGCCAATAACAACGTCGTCCAATTATCCTGTCGTGACTTCATAATTTCGAATGCCCAATCTCGGTCTTTAATTAATGACTAAATTTAAATAACGTAACTTGAGCGTATTTCGAACTAATGGGTGGCTTTCGGGAAATTTGCATATTCAACCCGTGGTCGATACTGAATCAAGCCACGTTTAAGTTCACTCGGATCGTGATGACCATGGTTATCATGTAATCATAAGGATCAATCGCTAGTTCCGACAGGCACAATCGTTTAGTATAGGTTTAGCGTCATTCGTCAACTCATCTTGTGGTCAAGCGGAATCGCCCGCGATCCACTCATGTGACAGCGGCAAATTGATCCCTAACTATCCTTGGATTGGCTTACAATGGCTCAAAATGTCACCTCGATAATTTTTATGGTCATAATTCGGTTCACGATCGTGGTTCTTTGGTCGTGCAAATTTAAATCCCTAATTAGCCATTCCCTAATGGTCAGCATCCCGGGAGTGATTAGTTTCAGGCAAGATCTAACTGTAAGCACGTCCATAAAATCATCCATTTCATAAATCTCAAGTGAATCGAATTTCAAAATGTCACATAACGTATGAGGATGGCCACGAGATCATCAGTGAATGATCATGTTCAGAAAATGATCTGTCATAGTAAGGAGTTGGCTAGGCTAAATCTTATTATGGTAATGAATTAGCCGTGAATCTGATACTTCAGTCTTTGCCCGATTCTTTCTCTGAATTTGTCCAGAACTTCCATATGCATAACATGGAAAAAAAATCTTGCTGAGTTACACAATATACTAGTGATTTATGAGAAAGAAATGCGGAACACAAAGCCCATTGTTATGGCTACAGATGAAGCTTCCTCTTCAAAGAGTAAGAATACTTTGAAGAAAAGGAAATGAAAGAGACCTATTAAATCAATTTTACATCCAAGAACCAAATCCAAGAACCAAGACTGAAAAAGGGAAATGTCATTACTGTGGTGTCAAGGAGCATTGGAAGGGGAACCGTAAGAAGTACATCACGAGCTTAAAGGTCCAGCCGAAAGACCAGCCTTGTGAAGGTATGGTGTCTATACTTATTGAGACTAACCTTACAGTTGGTTCTGAATCTAGCTTATGGTTTCTAGATTCAGTTGCAACTTCTCATATTTTTATATATTCATAGAATTTGAAAATAAGGAGGATGTTGGGGCAAATGAGATTGTCTTGACATTTACAAATTGAGCAAGAGTTGCTGCATTAGCAATAAGGAATTTTTGTTTGTCTTTGCCCTCTAGATATGTATTGATTTTGAACAATTGTCTACAATATAAGAATGTAGTTCAGGACCTTGTCTCTATACCTCGTTTGAATAAGAGAATTATGAATTTTCTTTTACTAATGATGTATGTTCCATTTATCACGATGTCAATAAGAGATAGATGTCATAACCAGAGTATAACTTACTCGATCTCTATACCTCATTTTGGTTATCACGATAAGAGATGTGTTGGTTCTGGTTTATTAACCAATAATTTTTATAACTTTACGATGTCCAGAAATGTGCTTACTGATGTCAATAAGCAAAATGATATAGATGTCATAACCAATAAATGGCCTAGAGATAGACCAAACTCGAAATATGTTTGGCATCTTCGATTAGGTCATATTTGTCGCGACTTACCTCTCGAGGACCGAACTCAATAAAGCGGGTTTGGAGGTAAGTGTTCATAAAACGGTCCGTATGGCACATCATAAAAGACGGCTTACTGAAGCATCAATCTTTTGGTCATCCATATGGTCCATTGATCATGAATGTAGATTTCCCCTAAATTCGTTCCTCGCGTGACAAAGGATTGATTTTATCTTTTTTAGGAGTCGCCACTAGCCTAGGTTGAGGGGTCGGCTAAAATACCCAACCAATACATAGGAATCTCGTATTGGTTTCTATGAGCAGCATAAATCATGAGTTCGGAGACTAGCTTACGTTAATATTTTTATTAACGTCCTTTCGATACTGCTAAACTTATCATGGTTGTTATCTAAGTTGTCATGCATTTGTTTTTTATCATTTTTCATGCCAAAGTTTTAGTCCAGTAGGTGATCATCCATCTTGTTTTTGTGTTTTCATTTAAGATTCTAAATTAATCCTATCTTAGTCTAGAAAAAAGAGACAATCAATTGTATTGAAAGGCATTGCATAAAGTAAACAATCAAGGTATTAAAATGACAAGCTATTCTAAGTGCGATAAAAGTAAAACCCGCAACTCGTCATGTGTTTATTTACAACACGAATTGAAAACCCAAGACATAGTCGAGAACAAATGAATTGAATACAAATTGAGACCAGATTGAACATCGGTTTATCACCACCATCTTTGACAACTTTGGACTATCTCCTCCATGGACTACATCTCGAGTGTTGGTGTTTACATCCATAAGATACATTCATGACAAACAATGCACAAAAGAACAATCAAAATAAGGCAATGATGCAAGCAATTCATTAATCAAACAAATGCCTCAGGATCGGCCTTTCCTTTGCATGCACTTCGATTCATCCATTCACTTAATCATCTAACATTGTTTAATTAATGACTAACAATAACGGGCCACCATTGGCATGCACAAAACGATGACTCATATTGATTAACCCCTAAAGTCGAGTTCTAAGTAACCACCGTAGGCTACTCGCCGAACATGTACCAGGCCTAACATACATCTAACAAGTACATACAGAACAATGAGTAAACATGCATTCAGGGCCATGGGCCTTGCTCCTCAACCAATCAAGAAATGGAAAGTGGGCCTCAAGAGAGGTCCAATTATTCAATCATTAATTGCTAAATTCAGACCCCATTCTGTTTGAGTGTGATTAATTGGCTTAATGATGTCCAAATAAAGTGATTGAAGTGTCATTAGAAAGATAATTTCATGAGGATCAAAGTTCATGTAGACCATTTTTCTAATTCCTCACCAATTTTCACGAAAATGACAATTTTACTCTCGAAGATAGTCTGAACCCCGTTTGAATTTGATTTAAAAAAAAATTGAGAGAAAAATAGTGACCGTTATCAAAACCCCCACCAAATTTTTTGGGAAGTTAGGATTTTCTGTTTGTGACAGCTCTCATGTTTTGATTTTTTGCTAAAAAGCCTCACAATTTTTTATGAAATTCGGTTTTCAACAAGGACTTGTTTGCAGAGCATTTTTAAGGCTAGGAGGACCTTATTCAAGATTTTTAGCAAATTGACCCCAAAAAAATTGTTATTAGGCGCCCAAACTTACCAGTATTTATAATAAGACCCTAATGAGAAACTTTGTAGTTTTGAGTTTTTGCAATAAAGGACTCCAAGTTTACCAAATTTGGAGAAACATGTTTTGGAATTCGGAGGAAGGAATTTCATATCTGGACACAGAATCTAATTAAATAATAAAAAAAATTCCTTTGAACATCCAAATGAAATCAAATTTTAAGAAAATTGGTATCATTAGGAATCTTTGGATCTCAGTATGAACTTTCATGAAGAATAGTTTTCCAGATTTTGAATAGACGATTTTATAAAAATCAAAGAATACATGAAAGTCGGTCTAAAACTCGTTTATCACAGGAATTGAGCTTAGATGATGATGTTAATCGTCCTAACCTAACATGCTTGTAATTTTATTAAAATTTTACAGTAGACATATATGAGTGTTATTTACAACTTTCATGAAGAAAATTTTATCAAATAACGAACACTGAAAATCAGAAAAATCATCCAACCGAACAAGGTCATTCAGGATCACAGAAGAACAGAACACAACATCATCATTCCAGATTCTGATCTCGACTTTCTAACGGAATTTGACCTAGCAAATGATGTTAGTTCAAGGCATGTAACCTACTAAATTGAAGCTTAAGATGTATTCTACGATTTTCTAGTTCATCACTTCACAAGATTCTAACATTTCAGGGGTAAAATCATCATTGCAAGCAATCAGATTATTAGGATCCGAGAATCACATATTTGAACTTACCTTGTGTTTTAACTCTTCGACATACAACCGAGCGATCCGGCCTTCATATATAGCCTTAAGACACCACGAAGAAGCCTTGGAAAGCTCGATGATCCTCTAAAAGTAGAGTACACAAATCACAGTGAGAATCGGCCCGGTTTGATCAAATGAACTATCAATGGAAAATCATGTAAAACGTAGCAATCTGATGGCCGTTCGAAGGGAGGCCGGCCATCACAGCCACGAGATGACGCCAAGGAAGGTTGCTAGAGGCTTAGGATCGCCAGAGGGAGATGTCGGCCAGTCGGTTCAGCCAGATTAACCAACTGATCCAATCACCGGCACCTATGCTGGTGATGTTGCTAAGGAAGAAAAGCAGTCGGACAGAGCAGTTCTGGCCACCAAGCAGGGGCAGTTGATCTTGCGATTAGCCTTAGGCCGCTGTGGAGGATGGCAGTGAGGCAACAGCTAGCCAGAAAATGGTCGACAAGGGGTCGACGGAGGCAAAAAAATCGGTTACAGAGAGAGAGAGAGAGAGAGAGAGAGAGAGAGAGAGAGAGAGAGAGAGCGTGAGCTAGAGAGAGAGGAAAGACAGGAGAGAGAAAAAATTTGAAAAATGAGAGTTCCCCATAAATTTTGGATGGAAAAAGCTTATATGCCTCTCCCAACTTTGAATTCTAGCATTAGATCAATCTAATGGCCTAAAATGCTCCTTTAATGATTAAGTATATTCCTTAGGGGCTAAGAATAGGTGACATGACATTGTGGACGGCCATGATATATTCTAAATGAATGCCACGATTAATTTGCTTGACTCTTAAGTAATTTGCTTAATCCTTAAGGCATTTTAATAATTTCTATCTAGGAGCATTTTGGTAATTTCCAATGCATGAGATATGGAGGGTCCACCGACATTGCCTTATGCCAACCTGGGATGGCCAGGAACCAGCCAATGGTGGCCGGAAACCGGCCATCTCGCTAGCAAACCGGTTGGACCGGTTTGAGTCGATTGGACCAGTCGAGTCGATTCAACCAGTCGAGTCGATTCAAGCTGACTCGTCTGGCTTGGGCCGATTCAAACTTGTTCAATTTATCCTTTCGAAATTTATTTTAAGCAATTAAACCCGATTTACACTTTGGAGGACTAAATCGCAAAGAATTTTTGCCCTATTAGCCAATTTGTGAGCCAAATCAAAATAATCTACTCGAACCCGATCGATTAAACTAGGCCCAATTCATTCCCGATGTCCAATTGGTTAAGTTTGTCCGATTTTCAACATGGGTAATGCCAAGTCCATCTCAATTGACTTATTTTGCACAAAATTGGGGATTTTCATCAGTTGGTACATCTTGTGGAATTTTTATCCCTAATTGGAAAAATTAATTCTAATTAAACCTAATTGATTCAAAGAATGATCAATTAGTTTAATTAGTTCAAAGAATGCTCAAATTGGCTTTCACGCAATGACTTGATTTAGACCCAAAAAGGAATTGAAGTCTAATTGTCAAATTGGAGCTCAATTCATCAAATTGAACACTAGATTAGAATGGGTCAAGTCAAATTGTACCAATTGAACCAATCTAGCTTGACTTTGC
The DNA here is from genome assembly GCA_024733475.1 of Syzygium grande. Taxonomy (NCBI): domain Eukaryota; kingdom Viridiplantae; phylum Streptophyta; class Magnoliopsida; order Myrtales; family Myrtaceae; genus Syzygium; species Syzygium grande. The sequence goes on along the minus strand of JAMXDD010000008.1, from coordinate 24,044,043 downwards.
AAGCTATTGATTGGTTAAATTGATCAAATTGACTTGAATTCATGTGAATTTCTCAAAATTGATGGCGAATTTGAGTTTCATATAAGAAGATGGACTCATTGATGGCTTGAACAGGCTATTCATGAAGAATCGATCGGAATCACTAATTAGGGCCAAAATTTGGGATTTTTACCCTCGGCTCAAAATTGTGAAATTAGTTTGAAAATTGAATGTAATACGACCTCTAGATCAAATGTCTCAAGGAAACTATCCTAAAAAAATGATTAGAAATGAAGTAATTTCATTTTTGGCCGATTTGAACTAAATTCCGCAAATTGGGAAAAAGTTCATTCTAAACAGATTTTTGCAAAATTAACGATGCCAAAGTGAAATTAAGCTAAAAACTGAATTGATTTAGGGGTTTTGAATTTTTTGAATTTTTTTGGACGAAATGTTGACCAAAAGTCAACATTTTAGTGATTTGTCATTAAAATGCCAACTAATTGGTCAAACTTTGAATTTTTTGAAAATTGATGGTGCAAAAGTGAAATTGACACTATTTTGGGGTTTTTCATGCCAAAAACCAAATTTTGACTTTGGATTGACTTTTGGCCAAAGCTTGACTAAAAAGTCAACTCTTTGACCTTTTGAAATTGAAATGCAAAAAGCTAGAAAATGAATGGCTAATGCTAATTCAAATACTAAATGATTCTTTTTTGTTGAAGATTGAGTTCTATCGCAATCGGAAACCTTAATTTCAAGCTTTTACCTTTATGATGCGTCGGCTAAAAATCAGGTGTCAACAATATTGGAGAAGATAGGATCACTAAGTTGAGTAATGATTAATATATTGATCCATCTAGTTTTGACCCATGCTCAACTTGTGAGATATGTCTTCTAAAAAAAAAAGACAAGCGCCATTTGTAGGACATATTGAGTGAGCTACTGACATACTAGGTCTGATACATAAGGATGCATAAGGAACACTTAATGAACCTGCTAAACACGGTTATTCTTCATTACCTTTACTGATGATCTATTATGGTATATATATTTGTATATGAAGTATAAATCCAAATCCTTTGAAAAGTTAAAAGAACTCAAGGCTGAAGTTGAGAAACAAATGAGAAAGGGTATAAGGCTCTTTGATATGATCAAGGAGGTGAATACCTTAGTGCTGAATTCCATAATCATCTTAAAGAAAATGGCATTTTATTGCAATTGATAACTCTTGGAACTCCAGAACATAATGGTGTATACGAGAGAAGAAATCACAGTTTATTAAATATGTTGCGATCCATGATCAGTTACAGGAATTTGCTAATATCCCTTTGGGGATATTCCCTTGAAATAGCTACATATCTTTTGAAAAGAGTCCCAACCAAGTCTGTTCCAACTATGCCTATGAGATATGCATGATAGTAAATCGAGTCTTAATCATATTAAGATTTGGGGTTGCCCAGCTTATATCAAAAAGCAGAAAATGGACAATTTGGAGGGGAGATATGAACAAGGTCGCATCCAAAAGAAACTCTTGGATACTATTTCTATTTTCACTCTGACCAAAGAGATTCGATCAGTAGACATGCTTCTTTTCTAAAAAATCAGTTCATCCAAGAAAGTGGAGCAAGGCGGAAAATATACTTACAAGAAGAAACCAATAGAGTAGCAAACGATCGAATCTAGACATAAACTTCATATTAGAAATTAAAATGCACAACCTCTTCGGAGGAGTTTGAGAATGTCTCGTCCAATTGTTCATTATGGACACTTAATTGAATATACTAAACCTTTGTTCATTGTGAATGACAGCAATCAATCTATTGATCCTAACACCTATGAGGAAGCGATGTCCGACATTGATTTTGGTAAATGGCTAGAGGCCATGAAATCTGAATTGAATTCAATGTATTTCAACAGTGTTTGGACTCTAGTTGACTTGGTCGATAGTAGTGTACTAATTGGCTATAAATGGGTCGTCAAGAGAAAAATGAACACTCATGGTCAAGTTGGAACTTACAAGGCACAGCTGCTAGCGAAAGGATATCATCAAAAAGAAGGGATTGATTGTGACGAGACTTTCTCACCGGTAGCCATGCTAAAATCTATTCAAATTATTTTAGCTATAGATATGAGATATTCCAGATGGATGTCAAGACAACTTTCCTAAATGGGTTCCTCGAAGAAGATATCTATATGGAACCACGACGGGGGTTTTGAATCTGATGGTGATAGTCAAAGGTGTGCAAACTTAAGAGAGCCAATTATGGACTCAAGCAAGCCTCCAGAAGTTGCAACATCCATTTTGATGAGATAATCAAATCATTTGGTTTCATCAAAAAATCTGAATGAATCTTGTATTTACAAGAAGGTTAGTGGGAGCGCAATTGTCTTTCTAGTTTTGTATGTTGATGACATACTTTTTATCGGGAATGATATACCTACGATATCATCGATCAAAAAATTCTTGTCACATAAATTCTCCGTGAAGATTTAGGAGAGGCAACCTATATTTTAGGAATAAAAACCAATAGAGATAGATCGAGACAATTGATTGGCCTTTCACAATCTACGTACATAGACAAAGTGTTAACACATTTTAACATGCAATATTCCAAAAGAGGATTGTTGCCTTCTAGGCATGAAATCCATCTTTCCAAGGATACGTGTCCCAACATTCCTTAAGAGAGAGAGCGAGTGGCAAAATACCCTATGCATCCATTATTGGTAGCATATTGTATTATATGCTATGTATGAGACTTGATATTACGCATGACGTATGCATTACAAGTAGATATTAGTCTGATCCAAGCGAAAGCACTAGATAGCAATCAAGACTATCCTTGAGTACTCACGAAGGACTAAGGATCTATTCTTGATATATGGAAAAGAAGAGTTTAAAGTTGAAGCATATGATTTTCAATCTAATCCTAACGATCATAAGTCTACTTATGGGTTTGTCTTTACACTCAATGTTGGTACAGTTAGTTGGAAAAGTTCCAAACATAGCATAATTGCTGGTAGCTACTGATTCCACCATTGAGGCTAAGTATGTAGCTGCTTCTGAAGCAACAAAGGAAGCGGCTTGGATGAAGAAATTCATTTCAAATCTTGGAGTGGTTCCTTCCATTGAACAGTCGATGAAATTGTTTTATGATAGTAATGAGGCAATAGCTCAAGCTAAGAAATCAAGGTCTCACCAAAAATCCAAGCACATTGAGAAGCATTTCCATCTCATCAAAGAGATTGTTGGGAAAGGTGATGTCACCTCATAGAAAATAGCCTCAATGGAAAACGTGGTGCATCCCTTCACTAAAGTGTTGCCTCGGTCTTCTTTTGAAAGACACCTTGACAAGATGGGTTTAAGGCATGAGAAAGGTTGGCTTTAGTGCAAGTGGGAAATTGTTGGTTATATGCCCTAAAGCAACCCTGTCATAGTTACATGTTAGGGATTTCAGTCGTATTATTTAATAGCAAAGGCAAATTCATTCATTGTCCCATTTATATGAATGAATCCATAAGATCACTTGCGACCGAATTTATTAGTAGGGTGTTAAGAATATATGTGACATGTTGAAAGTTAGATTGAGTCTTTAAACAATTCTTAATTGATGGATTATTGAGAGGATATTGATGATCTTGTTGAGACCGGTGTGTTCTTAAGCTTCACCATTGAGTATTTGATACCTAAGGGAATGATGAGTCAGAAATCATTGGGTATTGTAATACCCGAGCTAGAACACAAGTGTTGGTATCGGACAAGTTCACTCAACATAACAATTAGCAACATAAAAGCTTTTAGTGGGGTTAATGACTAATCGTTTGGGCTATGGTCTTATGTAAAATCCTTAGACTTGAGGCACGGTGTTGACTTGTATTTTTTATGGCTGTAGTTCACAAGTGCACATATTGGCGCTTCATTGAACCATTTTTGTACTTGATGGTCATAGTTTGTTCATATATGAAGGTATATGGCGTGTGCAATATGGAATCGGTCTTCTTGTCGTATATAAGATACAATAATGATGTCCTATGCGATCTAACCGTGCCATTGTTTTGAAATTATTAGCTAGGGTTATAACCAAGAATGAATAGTTGATGTCTCATTGAAATACGTGTCAATTAGGCTTGTGCATTTGATTGAATTGGTGCATTGACAAATAATTCCATGGCTTTTGTTCGATCAAGACATAGTAAGACAAAAGGATTGAATTAGATGGCAACCAAAGTTGACAGATTCATTATGTTCTTAAAGCATTCATACTGTTTGGGTAGCCATGACATATTGCTAGACACTCATGGTTTGTAGGACTTAAAGATTCAACAGGATGATCAGTTTTTTTGGTTGTACTAATATATTATTGCAAGTCCTACGGCTAGCTCAATGATAAACCTAGGGATGCCACATACCATAACCAATTCAAAATGACATTTAAATGGGAGAGACATAATGCAAATGTTTTTGCAAATTGCGGCAATCAAATTGAGTCGGACAAGATTAAGGTTATGAAACGGGTTCAAGATCAACGGACAGATTAATATTCTAAAACGGTTTTGGAATAAATGGTTAGATTAATACTCTCAAATGATTTTAGAATCAATGACCAAATAAACGATCCGAAGTGGTTTCAACATCAATGGGCAGATTTATGATCCGAAACAGTTTCAGAATCAATGGCAATTTAACGATCTTAAACGGTTTCGAATCAACAGTCAAATTAATGTTCTGAAACAGTTTCAAACTTAACAGCTCAATTAACACTCTGTAACGGTTACGAAATTAATTCCCAAATTAATGCTCTGCAATGATTAGTGATATGAAACAATTTCAAAATCAACGTTTACATTCAGACTCTAAAATGGGTTCATACTCAATGGCAGAATTAATGCCCTAATACAAATTCAAAGTTAATGACCGAATTGATTTAAATAAATTGGATCTGGAAATGATTATTATTGATGATTGACGTTAATCAAATTATTCACACACAAGAACGATTGACGTCAATCAAATTATTCACACACAAGAACAATTGCTAGCACAATTGATGTGATGAACTCACTCGAATTTCTCTCTACCGTTCGATGCATGATTGGTAGTGTTTCTGAATTAAAGATCCGACATTTATGGGGCTAGAATTGAAGAACATCGTAACCAGATTACTTTAGACAAGTCAAGAGGAGATTGGACATTTACGATATGGAACTGAAGAACATTATAATGAGATTGTTAAAAATGTGATTAGACCTTCTTCATTTCTATGTTCTTTTTGTTAAAATGCACGAACAATATTTTGGAGATATACATGTCTTCCACTGCAATTTTATTTACTTTTACCTATGCATGCTTTTGCCCAAAATCCGATCAATTGCAACTTCATGGAGGCGAGTTTCAATATGAGGGGTTGTATAAAGATTCCCTTATGACCAGATATCACGCCAAAGGAAGCTCCATTGGTAGTTAGCACTCAGAAAAATTATCAAAATACCCAAATCTATTGCAATGGTGCCAATTTAGTTCTAAACTTTTTTTTTTGTTGTTGTCAATTGATTTCTAAACCTTTTGCATTTGTGCCAATTGAATCCATCTAGCCATTTTTTGCGGGAAATTGTTGACGTAGATGCCGACTGTCTTACATAACACCGCCAACGCTGACTCGAACAATTTTTAATAATATTTTTCGAATTTTTTATTTACATTTTGTTTCTTTTCTTTCACTTTCTATTTTTTTTCCTTCCCTTCTTCCTCCCCACTAGTCTCCGACGAAGCTCGCCGCTGCTGGCAAGGACCAGCCTCAACAATAAGTGCGAAACCTTTTTCTCTATCTCCTCAGTCTCCACATTGATAGTGCTGCCCTTGTCTTCTAGATCTTTGGCTATGATCGATAGAGACTCATTGACACTCTGCTTCCATTGTAGCTTTGAAGGGATTGAGGATTTGAGCGAAATATGGGAATTGGCGCACTCGCAACTCCTGTTTTCTTTGTTGAAATTGTCCGAATCAAGCAATTCAAAGAGCTTTACGAAGATGGAGTTGGCAGAAAACCAAGAGGCCTTGACGGCAACGGCAACGGAATCTTCGGATTCTCCTTTGTTGAAGGCGGCGTTGTTCCATATTTGAAGCTCAGGTGTGTAGAATGCATCTGGGTGCTCAAGAACACTCATCTTCTGAGGTAACTTGAACTAGAATGTTTTTTTTCATGTTAGGACAAACAGTTTACCTTAACAACGAAGATACACAAACATGAAAGAGGTTTCTTGCTTAGGTTTTTCACTAATCCTTGGTTTATGATTAGTACAACTAGATGAGTTCTGATTTTGAATGATCTAAATGCCCTGATCTAGTCGATCTGGGGTGGGCCAATATTACTTTGTTTGCCAGGCCTATGACATGGAAGAATCGTGAGCAGCTCCATATTCTCAAAGATTGAGCTTGTACTATAGATTTAATTATGAAAACGATCCATGCTTTACTTTATCCCTTGAACTGATGCAGTTGAGATGAGGACAAACACGAGTAAAACTAGCAAAACAATCATGACTGCATAAAACACGCTCAAAGGTGCAAATTCAAAGAAAATTCTCTCATAATTACGTCATTAATCAAAAGGATAAATTGAATTACACGAAAATTAGATACCTATTCTACGTTCAACTTGAACTTCCTCTGCCGCCAATCCCTTTTATCAGTAGTTAGATCTCAATCCTTAGTTAGATATGAAATGCTTCCAACAATTTATTAACCCAAGTGACAAAGATCTTCGTGCATGTCATGTTTATTTAGTTGTTTCCTAAAGGCGTAAGTCTTTTCTAGCCGGCCTTGGAAACTCTTTCTTCAGGCCAAAGCTCGGCAGAATTGAATAGCGGGATCAAACGAGCAGTGAAGACCCATTTGGCACAAATTTGACCTTATGTAGCGTGAAAGAAGGCCAGTTTTTTTATTTTTTGTCAACCGAAAGAAGGCCAGTTGAGATATGAAGGATATATCATGATGACTAGTTGACCGTGCTTCTAAGTATAATAGATGTTGGTCCATGCAAGAATTTGCTCATTGTCAATGGCAATTGAGCGGATTTTAAGGTGGGTAACAATCCTCTCATTATCGCCTTGATTAATGAGCGCCAAGTCAACTTTCGTTAACTACTAGTTGCATAGCCCGTGCTTTGCGAGTGCACATTACATTTCTACATTGTCACCATTTTATTTATTAGAACCCCGTCTCTCTCGTTTGTCGTAATTTGGTGATGAGGATTGGGTTACAAAGAAATGTCCTATTTCATCCAAATTCTAGGGTTTGCACGGAAAGTATTTTAATGGAATTTGTTTACTAAAAGTCCTAAAACTTATCATGAAAGTACAACTAAGTACTAAAACTCGTAAAAAGTATAATCAAGTCCTAAAACTTATCAAGTTGATTCAATCGAATTCTAAAATTAACAGTGTCCAACTAGACTAATGAAGAACGCTTCCGTGTCTTATTATATTACTTTTCTTGAGACACGTGACAATGATGTGGCGTCCAATATGCACATCGAAAAAAATATAAAAAAAATTAAATTAGATAAAAAAGCTAAAAGTTTAAAAAATAATATATAAAAAAAAACTACACACACAACCAGCAGATATGGTCTAGCCCTTGCCGGTGGCTGCTGCCACAAGCATCGGGAAGGACTAACAAAGATCCCCTAGGCCTTCCCGAAGCCCAGTGAGGGTCTGCAAGCCCTAATTTGGGGGAGGGAGGACCCTTGGCCCAAATCTAAGCGAGGGTCGTCAGCCCTCGCTTGGGGCCGGCGAGGCCTCACTTGGGGTGGGCAACACAAGGTGAGGCCTTGCCGGCCCAAGTGAGGGCTGACAATCCTCACTTAGATCAGGGGCGAGGGTCACGCCTTCCCCATTTCAAGGCTTGCAAACCCTCATTGGGGACCGGCGAGACCTCGCCCAGGGCCGACAAGGGTCGCTAGGTTTTAGGAAGGCCCAAGCGACCTCCACCGGTCCTTGTCGGCGACTTTGGCAATAACTAGGGCTTGGCCACAGCCACTGAGTGTGTGGGTTTTTTTTTTAATGTATTTTATTTTTGAAATTTAATTTAAACAAAATTAGCATCAAAAATTAAATTTGACCAAAACAACGTCATTTATCACCACGTAGGAGAGAAAAAATATCGATTAAACCAACTTGATAAGTTTTGGGACTCGATTGTACTTTCTCTGCAAGTTTTGAGACTCCATTGTACTTTTGTGAAGCTATAGGACTTCTAGTACACATATCTTGTATTTTAATTGTGTTCTTTTCTGTTTTACAGGCAACGTCTTAGTATTAGGGATTCGGAAAGAGTTTGGTCATCTTGTTATTGGTGCTGGGCTTGAACGTCCTTGACTTTTGCATGAGATTTTCATACTAAATAGTGACACCAAGAAGCTAATCATCACTGAGACGAAGTCACATTATTATAGGCAGAACAATGCCTACTCATGACGGCATTAACAAGGGTAACTACAATTACAAACTTGCTCAGGTACGCAAGTTCCGATTGCCTTTGGGCCGAACCTCCGAGCGCAGTAACCCTTGCAATCGTCCAAAACGCAGAACAGTTTCAAATCAACCGAATATATGCATGTGTTCACTGCTCTCACCACCGTCAACTCATTGCCTGCATCCCAAGAGAGAAAAAAGAAAACACTGCACGAGTCAAATTTCAATTCTTTGAGATGATTTACATGTCTATGTAATATTGCAAAGACACCATAGTTATATCTCCGCAAAAATTATATATATAAGAAAAGAAAAAGCACTTTCTTCTGAGTGAATTTGATTTACCAAAGCTTACTAAGAGGAAGAGTACCAGGAAGGACATGCTGGAGCTCTTCATCTTGTGGATCTTCTGAATGATACTGTGGATGCTACAAGTTTTAAGTACTTGCAGGGATACATGCTGGGCAAGTAGGGATTACGAGGTTATATAGTCATTCATGTCTATCTGTATTAGGCATTATATCCTTTAGCCATTCTCAATATGTACTTTAGGAGATTATGGGGTGGGCAATTTAGGTAAGCAATATTGAATAATTGGTAATTCTTTATTGCACTGTTATAGCATGCCATTTTGAGCCGTTGTTATTGAGCTACTATGAGTAAGAAAAATATCTGGATTCGCAACATGATATCGGTCGTGTTATATTGCTTATATTTGCAAGAAATTGAAAGAAATTTCCAAAATGAGTTCACGGGTCAGAATAAATGTTTTCATGGTTCTTACTCGTGAAAAAGAAATGCTAACAAATAATTCGAAGTAGAAAATGGAAAAGTAAATTCAATAAAGAAAGAGAACATGTTGCTCAAAGTGAATTCAATAAAGAAATAGAGATTAGTGGGGATTCTCAAATTATTCTAGACAGCTCCCCCATATATTTTATGTTAGAATAAGTGCATTGAAAATCTAAAAACTTTATCACAAAAGTGTAATGGAATTTTATAACTTTCAAACAATGCAATCGCTTGCTTCAGTGAAACAATCCCAACGATTCCCCTCGCAATCAATAAATGCCCAGGAGGTCCAGCGAGTTCTTGAGCAGCAGGCTTGACGCCCTTGCGACCAACGGTTACAGTAGTACCCTCCAGTCCCGCCGGAGTTCCGCAGCAAAGCAGCCCAATCCCAGCGAGCAACCAGTGACCATTGACGACATCTGCAGCACCAGGCCAATCCTGGCGAGCCTCAAAGCCGCCTCCAGTGAACGCCAGGACTACACCGGTGCCTCGCACACCGTTGGCACACACCGCGACCACCAACAGCAACCCAGGGACACTAGACATACTTGGCATCTTCTCCAGTCGATCCCAGGCACACTTCCATCACCTTGTCCGACGTCAAAACAGCCCCAACGTGCCAGATTTTCTCCTGCTGGTCTCCAACCCGTGAGCAACATCACCAGAGTCGACCACAATCTCATGCTTCACTCGGCCACAATTGAAGACATGTCTGTCTTTTTATCGCTTAAATTGATGCAGTTGAAATGAGGATAAACTTTCACCAAAATTTTGATATAAAGACCATGGACACCTTAATTAACAAATAATCGTGTTAGGTACTGAGAGCGCATTAGTTAAATAACTAGTATAATCAAGCCTCCAACCCTAGATCCGGTTACGTAGAAAGCAGAGTATTCTCTTATACCTCACTTGATTACTAGCCGGCGGCAATAAACTTGCAGCAACTTTCCTCATGTAGGATTCTCATAGGGTTATTAGAATTGTTATGTATTTCCGTGTGAGATAAAGGTTTAGGAGAGCATGCGTGGATTGAGGACCGTTTCGGCATTACCTCTAAACCCATCTTCCCCTTGTCGGGAGGTTGCGACAATCCTAATCAACAAATTATGATGGAATTAAAGAGGAATCTCCAATTACAATGCGCATGTTTGCGGAATGCGATGGCCTTCTTGCCAAACCTCATAATGCAACCTAATTTGCCAAACCTCACACAGCATTGATAAGCATGTACTCTACAACAAAAGGAGAGAAATTCACCTTCCCCGTCCTTAACGCTGTAATTTCTCTTGATAGTGAATCAATGCCTTTTCCAGCTTGTAAGCAAGCCTTGGCCTAACATAGTCATTTCATCTGTTCACCGCACTCGGTTGAACCGGATTCAACCCTCAAAGGGAATCAATCACCCATCTGAGAGACAGGGACATGAGGGTCGTGTTCCACCATGCTCATTCCTCTAAATAAAATCCATTTTCAAGGGGGAAAAACGGAGGAACAAAATGCAAATCAAGGAAAAATGGAACTGGAAAAAAACTGTTCAGCTAAATGTTGTTGAAGTGATCTGTAGTGAGGGGAGGATCGACAAGCTTAAACAACTGAGCAGACGTGAAAACTCCCACTGCCCTTACACTTGTGCTTGCCATGCCACCATATAAATCACCATATCTTACGACCACCACCATTTTGTACTTCTTTTCTAGAATCAGTTCAATCACACGACCAATGGATGTTGTGGTAGTAACACAAGGAGGTGGACTTCTCATCATGGCCGATAGCGGAGAGTTCAACTGCACAAAATGCACATCACATTTAGCACCTGATGAAAGTAGTGTTTGGACAACATGGCCAGGGTGGCAGATCTCCCAAATGGCAGAATTAGATGTCTTTTTCATCTGATCCTCCAAAACGTCCTTATGGGATTCTATGTATGAAAATCATATGCAGAAATCAGACATTTGTTTTCTATGAGTACTTCAAGTCAAACCATGCTTCATACCAGAAAAACTCATTCTTTCGTAAGCCATGCCAATTATAAGACTAATTCCGTATTATCTAGTAAAGTCGCACAAAAGGAGTTTTGCTAAAATGTCAGACACTACTTATGCAAACAGAAGACAAATCTGGAGTCTAAATGTTAACAGGGTGAAAATGCGTCTGAATATGACCAAAAGCAGAGTGATGTCCGCCCCTGACCCAACGAGCTCTGCGGATAATTAAAAAACGATTTCTTCACGGTAAAGCCTTAAGAAAGTTGGAGCTGAAACAAAAGAGCTTACCTCATTACAATCTTCACAATGCAAGAGCCCTATGCAGCTACCCCAGTCATCTACAATGGGGACTACTGAATCCCTAAAGAACCGCATTGTCACTTTCTTCAGAAGCAAAGTACCTGGCAGTGGCCTAGCTGCTTCAAATGGCGTCATGATACTGTCAATAGGTTCGTATAATGATAGCTACACAGAAAAAAAGTAGTTTTATGGGACAACTTCAAATTATTGTTCAATTGTGGACGGTGATGCCGATAAGTCAAAATATAAGAAGCCGAGAGAAGAAAACATAAAAATAGACTGTGGCACTTAGCACAAATGTTCAACTAATAAGCTATTTGACTTTCTAGAATAGCTTATTCCACGTACCTCCCATATCAACAGCAATTACGTCTACAACAATGAAGACAAAGAAGACCAGATGGTTAGACTAGTTTAAAATTAAGTGTTCTTGTAATTAGAGCTAGACATGAGATTGCACATTTCTGGCATGCAACTTATCATTGACTGTCATCTATTAATCGAGTCTTTGTAGCATATCGCTTGTACCTTTAATTTGGAGTTCCACAATACATGGCCATCCTTAAAGTTGCTCGTGCAGAAAAACTTTTTAACAATTTTGTCTAGTCAAGTTTTTAAATTCTTCCCTGTCCAATTTCCTCAATTTTTTTTCTCGAGGTTCAAACTCCATAAAGGTACACTACTAATTTTTTCAGCATGAGACATTGCGCCTCTTTCATTACCCCGCCTTCATTCACCCCTCGTATAACCTCAATGCCTTATGCATGCACAACCTCATGTAAGAGGTCTACATTTGCTTGTTTTCTTTTTCCTTTCTCCTACTAAAGTTTGAGAGATTATCTTAGCTTATCTTCTACACATGACCTCTATAGCCACCAACATTTTTGTCATTCCTTCTCTCCGCTTGGAGTGAATCAACATGTATAACCCACAAGGCAGCCTTAACTTTTGCTTTCTTACATAGTTCTTCCACAATTCCATATGCATGTCTTGCAATGTTTTTTAGCAAGTTCCAGACAAATTAATAATTTCGAGCAAGGCCTACTTTTAGCAACCCAAGTAGTACGGTGAATTACTTTTTCCTATCAATTTTCTCTTTTCTACTGTTTCATTTAAGGTACCGGTCTTTCTTACCTTCCTAACTTTATTAAACCCACATTATCTTCCTTTCGTTCATTCTTCATCTTGAAATAAATTCACTAATCAATATTCACAGTGTCTTTGAATATAAGCTTCTTGAAATGCTTTCACCCGCTGCTCTTCAGCAAATCGTTCATAAAGTGCTCATATGGAAAAGAAGTGCCAATTTTCATGCTAGTATAGGTGGTGAAATAGAATGTACTCAATACCCGAGGAAGTAAGTGAGGACTGAACAAGGAGTTTGCAGTTCCCAACAAAGCCTCTATGTGCATAGCGACCTGCAATTTAGAAGGCAGTCCACTTAGAAAAAGATTAAGCAAAGGAGAAGCTGGACTGGATAACAAACAAGTTTGAGACAGCAAACGACAGACCGATTAAATAAGACCAAAAAATAAATGACAACATCCTGAGCCAACTTTGAAAAGTGTCTCCAAGGACAGTTCAATTCAAATTTACGGTGTTAATAGGTATGATTCCACAGTTTCTTTGCTGATTAGATTTTGGATTTTAAGCACCAACAAGAGGCCAATTGACAGCATTCCAATCATGGAAGGTAGGATTCCAAAACTTATATTCTCTGCTGATTAGATTTTAGATACTAAACACCGAGAGGAGACCAAGTTACAGCATTCCAAACGTATGTATACCAGATCAAGCTAAATGAAGAAGAAAACTGGAGTAAAAAAAAAGGGCTGTGCTTTTCCACTCCTCAGTTGGCTTAGACACTCATTTTCTTTGTGTTTTGACCATATTATCCCTTGTATGGCCCACCACTTCTCTTATAACTCTACAAAACTGATCCCTTCTTATTTTGTTTCTTTTTTTTTTCTTGCAGGTCTTACTTTCCTTCTTCTTTCTTTTTCACACCTAAATCGTCTCTCTGTTTTCTCTGCCATTCTCTTCTTTCTACACCTCCATGTGACGCCAACCCCGTTGTCCTCCACACTTTCCCTGCCAACCCTCACCGTACAATTTCAACCCCTGAAGGCAATGGGGATTGGAGAGGCCACAGTAGTGCTTCCTCTGCATCTTGTGAGAACGCACAAAACCCCTATCCACACTAAAGGGAAATGGACGCTTCCCTTGCCGACTATGCCCATTCATGTAACTTCTCAGCTGCATTTTGCTGAGAGGATTTTCAGGCCTTTCCTTGAAAACCCACATGTAAATGTTTTCTATGTCGTGCTAAACCAAAAAAAAGCATTGAGCGGCAAGTCTAATTTCTCAAGGCCAGACACACCATTACGGTCCTGAACTATTTTGGAGTTTGATTTTTCATTCAAAATAGGCCTAAAGTAGAAACTAAACAAAAACCAGGCGTTCCACGCACTATCAAGGGGCTTGTTACTCTTATGCCCCACTTTTAGGATATTAACATTCATCTCTATTTGGTAAAGTTGGGGTCCCAAACAACATTTAAAATATCACAAGGGTCATTCCAAAGCAAAGAAGGTGGGCTAGGCCTTGGCCTTGATGACAAAGGGAGATTGATATCAGGTGGTCCTCCATGGATGATCGAGCCATCTATTTCTCTCTCCAATTCATCATGAGACAAAAAGCCAAAGTCCATGGACAACAATGTGTTTTCCTTCCAGCTTGTGCTTCTAAATTGATAATTAGAGCAAAGATCTCCCTAACATGCTCATGAAACAAATCGAAGCAAATACAAAATTATTCGAGCAGCAATCCGTCAGACCACAAAACCTTAAAGACCCCCCCTCACACAAATACGGAATTATTCAAGCTGTGTGTGGCAGAGAAAAGGGGCTCGTTTGGTTGAGAACAACGTTGGTGCCAGTGAAAGTGTGGAGGATGACGAGGTTGGCATGATAGATATTTGAGTAGGGAGACGTAGAAAGAAGAGAATGGGAGAGAAAATAGAGAGACTATTTAGGCTTGATAAGAAAGAAAAAGAAGGAAAGTGGGACCCGCAAGGAAAAAAAAAGAAAAAAAAAAATAAAAAGGGACAACTTTTGTAGAGTTATAAGAGAAGTGGTGGGCCATAAAAGGGATAGTATGGTCAAAATACACAGAAAAGGAGTGTCTAAGCTAAATGAGGAGTGGAAAAAGCGCGAACCAAAAAAAAGATCCATGGATCATGATACAAATTCAATAGAACCATTCAGTTGATATAATTCAAAACGAACATATGCAAAATCTCATACCATGCCTCCTCGACTTGTCCATGATATTCCCTTCCATCTTCTCACAATGTCATGTAGGCTCTGTATAGCAATATCTACCTAACAAAGAGAGCCATAACAATGAGTTTGAAGGAGTTTGTTTCCCAAGGAATGTAGAACTGACAGAATACTATGCATGTCCTGCAATGTGAAGCAGTACTGTGCCAAATCAAGCAACAAGAGCATGTAATACAGAGAAATCCCCTTGAAAAAGATGTTAATCACCTTCACAGAAGTACTTCTAGGAAAGCTTCATTACTTCTACTTCTAACTGGCGACTAATACATTTAAGTAAAAAAGAAGTTTGGTAAAGGGTAGTTACAGACACTGAGACAGTCTTATGTTGAGCCCACATTGAGCAAGATCTAGTACCTGACCATCATTTAAAGCAGCCTCCATGAGAAGGTGATCCGCCTCTTCTTGAACTTTAAAGCTAATGGTTCCAGCACAATCAGGCCACATGCGCCTATGCAGAAGTTTGACCATTCCATAATCTCCTCTAGCAGCTAGGGCACGCATCATGGAAAGATATAGGTGGGACTTTGGTTTCAAGTCTGAATTCAGACCAGCCTGTTTTATTATCTCTCCAAAAGCACAAAGAGCACCTAAGCATATAAGAAATGCAAGAAAAAGAAGCTCAGTGGACCCTCTTTGTGGTAGCTGATTCAAATATCTCCATCTAGTTTACTAGAGGCAGCAGCTAGATATACAAGTCCTCAAACAAATGACAAGTTGACCCAATCATAACTTCAACTTCTATAACTTCTATGCAAATACTAAGTAAAACAGCATATGCACGCAGATACACATCAAATCCAACACAACCTTCTAATTGATCTCGAATGAACTTTCAATTATTACCACTGATCATTCCATCAATAAATACTTACCATTTATCATTACTATAAACATCTTTCACATGCACGTACCTTTGATCGATCCACAATTCAGCAATGCATCAACTATTGCTGCGTATGCAGTCCGATCCAAAACAAGATCATAACGTGATTTCATTTCAAACACAATCTTCTGAACTGAAACTAAATCCATGGAGTGCCTAAAACCCTGTAAAGAAAAGCTTGAATGTCAGATAAATCAATAAATATTGAACAAGCAAGAAACATGCTGCAACAACCATTAGAATCTATATTATGTTTCAGCTTCATATGGCTAGAAAATGGATCAACTAACTGCATCCTAGTCTCACTGGACCAACTCTCCAACATTTATGCTCGGGATCCTTCATTGGTGTTGGCATGAAACTTTAAAGATGTGTGAGGCCCGTAAAAAGAACCAATAAAGATCATGATGAAAACACCATTTTTTTTTCTACTGCAAGTAATCAGGTTTTCAATTTTCATTGAAATTCTTATCACTGGAAAAGGTTTTCCACAAATACATGGAATTAGAACACCGACTCAAAAACAGTTGTAAAAACTACATTATTCTGTAGCAGCATGGTGCACAGAAAAAAACTTGGTCGGTTTGCTTGCTTTAATTAAGTCCTGGTGTAGACTAGACATGGTAACCCTTAAAGTGGAGAGAGGTCTGAAATTAGAAATCCAATAATGAGCACTGGGATAGGCTACTGAGTTAAATTTTAAGAAGTGAGACCTCTCAATTACAACCAACATTATAAGTTCTAAGTAGAATACACTCACGGTTTTCTGAAAATGAAGACAATGATTAAGAGACCATTTTGACAATTTTATGTGATATGCTAATATACATTTTACACCTGTTTTTTGACAACTTAAGTTTTTGGGACAAACGGTCATCTAACATGGCATAAGAGCTGTACCCTTGCTGGAGGACTCATTGCAAGCATGGTGTGTTCTTCAGTGTTTTTAAAACTGTACTGGTGAGGGAACTGGTTGAGCAACTTGTATATGGTTCAACCAGTTGAAACTGCACTTTGACCGCTTAGTTTATTTATGGTAGATAACATGTATTGAGTTCATGAAAAAGTAGTCTAATGCATGCATCCCAAGCCTTCAATTGGCATCCCCTTTATGGTTCCAATATTCCTTTAGGTGCTTTCCATTGCATGTCTTACTATAATAAAACTGGCTCAAACGTTATGACAGCCAAGAGCAATAAGCTTTTTGTTTTTCCTTTATGGTACCATCATTTTTTTCAAAATGCAGGAGCATAATACCAAAACCAACGATTATATGTCATAAAAAAAGTTCAGATCATTCAAGCCTTTGACTTCGATTATAGAAATTATAACATACCCAAAGTTTGCAACAATCCAATCAAATGGGTTTTTCCATCTAGATTGTTGGTCGATTTTGTTTTTCACTTATATCAGGTTTACTGAGCAATTACACTACAGACTATATCTTGAGGATGCTCTGCTCCCTTCACAGTATCAAGTCCCTTTAAGCCAAGTGAATTGCTTTACTAGAAGCTCTTAGATTGTAGATTAGAAATTCCTATTGTGACAGTGAGAACTGTTCTGTGGTGGGTTGGCTTCAACTACAAAAGAAAAGAGTGTCAAAATTAAAGTATGATGACAGAACTCAACATGTCACTAAAAAAAGAGAAATTAATCAGATCAGCAGCTGTTTAGCTCCTGGGAATATAAGGATCTTTCCAAAATAAAAAATTCTTTCAGCTATGTTATTGATTTTGCTTACTAAAATTTATTTCGATTTTGGAAACAGGCAAATAGGAGAAACGATAAAGCTCTTACAAAAGAAGAAAATTTTCAAACTAAGACATGGACTGGGTTAGTCTGTAGAGGCAATCCTTCTCTGCACATATGACACCGACACGCCGACACGTCATTTCTCAAAAAATAGAGAATTCTGACAAATTAGGACATGTTGTATGATAATGTATATATTTATATATACATAATAAATTATCATTTTTATGATTACTTCAATCAAATTAATTTGATTCGAATCCACAAATAAATAAATTATAAAAAGAGAGCCTAGAATGAATTTATACTAAAAACATTAATCCACCATTTGTTAAAATCATTCATTTTTGGGGCTGGCTGGGTATATTAATTTTGGGATGGCTGGGTATATGACTTAAGTACATATATTTATTGATAGATTTACATTTTGACCCCTAATTTATTGAAAATGTTTAAAATTGGCCCCGTGCATGTCGGGATGCTGGACTTCCATGTCGCTGGCGTGTCCGAAAGCGCTGACCACATGTCAAATGTCTAAAACCTATTGACCAAGAGTTGGACGCATGTCGATGTCCGACACGCGTCTTGACACCAACACGGAGGCCCCCTGGAAAGTGTCCCTGCTTCCTAGGTCCCAAGCCCAACTACCTCAAAATATATAAAGATTTGATTTGCTGCAGCAACTTTGCTGGGAGCTCTTCCCTCCCTTCTCTTTATTTTAAGTCACAATAATAGCTTCAAAAGCTGCTTGTGTTTTCTTGTGGTACCTGCCATCGTGGTCAGTCACTCCTCTGTATGTGTTCTCTCCACATTCTCCTTCCCTTTTGCTAATGGAAATCAGTCTTGCTTTCCAGTTCTCCTTCTCTGACTAAATTACGGTTTCTTATGCAAAAATAAAGATAAACAAAACTAACCTTGAGCAAAGTGGTGTAAGTTACTGCATCAGGGAGAACCACCTGGTAGCCATTCGACTCTCCTTTTTCCTGGAAATAAGTAAACTTGAGAAATGGGAGGGACAAAATAAGTCATTCAAGCTAAAGTATAGTAACCAATTATCTAACATTTTCAAAATATCAAGATTCAGATTTCAAACTATCACTAAAGTAAATGTTCTAGACCTTCATTTCCTCGAAAAAACACATAGCTGCATCAAGATTTCCTGCTTTTATGCATGCGAAGATTAGAGTATTATAGGTTAGTCTATCAGGATCCAATCCTTGGTGTGACATCTCCTCGTGGACATTTAAAGCTTCTTGGGGCAAACCTGAGTTTATGTATCCCTGGCATATTCAGAAAGCAGAGTCTTCAGTCAGCATTCTCTTGTGGTATTAGTTACAATTTGCTATAAGACAAGAAAACATGCATACTCAATGAAAAATGTAGAAGCTTTAAACCACAATCATCTAAAAAGATGGGGCAGGCATACCTTCATCAATAAGTTGCACATTAGAATTGAAGGTCTGCCACCCTTGTGTAAGACATAGCCATATCGAGCAAGAAGACCATTAGCACGGCGTAGATCTCCTGCACTAAAACAGTGCAAGCGCAACATTGGAAAGGACACTAAAGCTCGTAATGATAAATAAACGAAATAATCTGCCTCCGTTAATGAGGAAAACGGTGCTTTATCTAGCCTATGTATGAGTGATTCAAGCAGACATATTCACACAATCTACATGGTTGTCACAGAGTCAGAACCACAAAAGCAAGTTTCATGAAGCTGGCACAATCTTGTGGCTCAAAACAGCAAGGGAGATACTTATGAAAATAACCTTAATGAAGTTGATTGAAGCAATTATTGGTAAGCTTATGCAATTGCACTTTTAGTCAACAAGGAAAAGACAGGTACTTCAATGATGATTTGGTCACAACAGCCTCAATTAACTCATTGAAATTGGAAACAATTAACAACAAGCTCATACAATTCACATTATCACTGAACAAGCCGAAAAATTAGGCAGTCAAGGTCCTGTTTGGATAAGAAAACTGGTTCAATTTTCAAAAAAAAATGAAACAGCACCATAACGACAAGAAGAAGAAGTCGTTATCAAAGCTGTTATTGTGAATGAAACAGAGTTTCCTCTTAAATAAAAAAAATGTTTCTTTACTTTGGAAACAAGACAACCAAACGGGCTTTCAAAATCTAGTTTTCACTAACAAAACGTGGAATTTAAAAAAATAGAATAATCAAAAGGTTTTCCCTAATCCCATGGGCCCCAGATATTGCAAAGAGAGAGTCTGTTTGCAGGTGGCGATTTTCGGTTCTGTTTTCACATGCATCAGTAAAGAAGTGGACATCCATGTATATAACAATAAGAGGTTGACGAAGTCTAGAAGAGCTTGTTGAAGTATTGTCCCACATCACTTAACAACAGATCTTATATGCTCTTTATATTCATGTGATCTATCTACACTTATCAGTTTAAGCTTTTAAGATGGACTTTCTAACATGCTTTCAAAGCTAGTGCTATCCCTTTCACGAATGTGCATGGTCAAAATTCCATGTGAATGTGCATATTGAAAATTCCACGTGCCACTATCCCTTGACAACAGGGTCTCCCTCCACTTGTTAGCTTAAGCTTTTAGGATGATCTTTCTAACAAAGCTTATGGACACAATAAATCTTTCTAACAAAGCTTATGGACACAATAAAAGACGTCTTCGTGGTGCAGTTTCATTAATTATTACATTATAAACTGACTAAAATAAAAAAGATTAATAACAATCAATAAGAGGATTGTAACAGAAAATTAAGACAATCGTATATTTCTTAAAATGCATCACAAGCATTCGTCTTCAACCAAAAAAAAAAATGAAAAGCATTTGTCTTCTCACTAAATCCATTCGTCAGATTGCCCTAAAAATGATGAGAACTGTTAGTCCATTCTCCTCAATAACAAGTTAAGTGATATGGAAGAGCATCAACCATGTTTGCATGATGTACTTGAGGATTTCTGCAGACTGTCAATTGATCAAGCTCATTTTTATCCTATCCTTTTATTTAAGAGTAACAACTATACAATCCATGATGGAATATCTCCTACGTTAAGAGGTCTCTAAGGATTGTCTGTGTTTTAAAATACTATGGGTAGCGCTGAAAAGAACAGTGAAGACATTAATGGATTTCATGATTCCAAGCTCATATTAGAGAATTATCCTACATGCCCTCTTTCTTCTCCGACTAGATGGCCGTACAAAAAGGGCAAAATATTTATAGCGAGATGATCTTTTGTCAAATTTAAAGAGAAGTTTATGATGATCTAATTTCAGTTTTCCTGATATTAGATGAGTTACATATTCTTTAGAAAAATCATGATTTGTTTTTGTGCTAACTAAGTGCTTCTCTATCTACTTTACAGTTTTTCCTAACAGGTCTGAGGTGATCTCCCACTTCTGCATGTCAAGCCACCCCAGGAATTTTCGTAAAAATCTCTCTCTAATCTTCCTATACACTGATCAAGAACTTCCCCCTGCATATATCTACACACAAGTAAGATTATTGCCAATAGACTAACACATTACTTCATTTGTATTTAGGTGAGCTTATGCAGGTTGATGTTTTCTGGGAAAATAGAAATAAGAGATTTTAATTCAACGAATGCGGTTTTCCATGTCACGTATATTATCTTCTGTGACAGGAGTTGTGGACTATATCAGATTTCTTAAGATAAGTTCGAAATTCTAATGCCAAATTACAAAGTTACAGTATCATGACGGCTTCCATTGGTCCCAAATGGAATAGCTTTCACTGAACCATTTCTATTCAGATTTTTAATCACACATTTCCCTTTGTAGCACATAGAAAAGGCAGAAATGAACTTGCTAATGCACTCTGCGGTGAGCAACTGATGATCAAGGCTTCTTTAAGGTTTCACCGTTCCTGTAGACATAGGCCAATATCCTTAATAAGGGGACCGAATGGCACTAAGTTTTCTGCTTTCAGCTAAGATAGACTTAATAGGTGTTTCATTATAAGTTTTGATTTTAGATTCATTTATCACCTATATGAACATGCAACTGAAATATTCACGCACATATTCTTGTTTTATAGATAAACCGAAAATTGTCAGGACATGACGTTATGCTCGTGCATACGAGTTCAAGATCATAAACTTTTTGGAGCGCCCCACGCATAGCACAGGCTTTCTACTAGTGCTATACAAAAGTTAAACCTTTAATTTAATGTTGATTTAGCATTACAGACACCAGTAGCCAGTAATGTGACAGTTAGAATAAAGAGAAATAAAGTTACTTCAAATGAAAAGCTGAAAGATATCTTTTGTAAGCATTTGCTATGCTACCTGCTTCGATAAGAGCATTTAGTAGACCAAAGATCAGCGCTGCTGACAACTTGGGATTTCCCATAGCAGTACCATTCTCCACAGATTCAAGTACTTGGAATGCTTCATCAATTCTTCGAGCATCACCTAAGCCCTTTTGAGGTAAAGAAGATACAATCATGACTACCTAATATAAATACAATGCCAAACTCATGCGAAGAGAAACTCTTCCAGCCAAAGCTGCAGACTTGGCAAACATGTAGCCAACTTGATGAGGGCATTAAGATAAGCTTCTATAGATGACAGACCATATAGAAGTGTCCGTGTCTCATGAAGCTGTAGTGCATACGCAATATAGAACTTTAGTTACTACTACAAAGTTCTCACAACATGGATGAAGATATCTCTGTCTACCAGAAGAAGGTTTTTATATTATGCCACCAGTAACGTTTATTTCTACTATGACTCAACTGATATTTTCTAGACCCAAGAAAAAGTAAGTGTACATATCTGCATAAGATGATCTTGTAGATTCCTATCTAATAGGGAATCAAGCATCAGGCAGCATTAATGAAAAATTATGGGTGGGAACTAGTATGATCATAGGTGGACTGAGGGGGTGGCAGAAGGTGGCAGTCCCCCCAATAGCCTGACCATGCTTTGAGCCTAAACCAGAACAGCAGATTCTAGGATTTGTTGCCCCATCAAGTCATTAGTTTCCTCGACCAAGGAAATAAAATATACTTGACTAATGAAGTGTTCTGTTATTTGTCTTTCATCCTTGACATCTTGGCAGGGGGAAGGGAATTATTAGTGTGACAAAGAAAACTAAATTTGTTGCTTATTCTAACATTAAGTGAAGAACAATTCCAGCCAAAAATTAATAGAAACCTTTTTAGATCGTACCAATATTCCTGTTCGCTCTTTCCAGTAATCTTTCCTATTCAGATCCAGCCACTAGAATTTCTCTGAGTGAGAAGAATTCTGCTTCAACCCATTAAATTGCGATGAAAAACATATTACAACTAAGGTGGCACATGACCAAGGTCACGATCCATGCACAGACCAAGGACGATCCACGCACGAACGGACTTAACCTTTAATACCAGGCTCTATTTGTGAGCTTCTACTCTAGGTTGTTAACTAACTTTCTGGTTTAAGTGCATCCAAGCTATTGAAATTGGGTTTACCTCATTGGTTCTTCCAAGTATTTTGGGTAGTTTAAGCTTTGTATGAGATCATTATTAGCAATTCAAGTAATTCTTTTGATAATAACCTTTTGAAGGGCTCCATCAATAATGATAGCTTGAAACATAAGGAGGAAAGGCAGCTACCCTTCACTTGACTTTCATTGAAGTATCCAAAATCATCTTTGCCTACTAATCTTAGATATTTTATAGCTTTTGGGTTCAAAATGGAAGGCAGCCCCCGTGGTGCTCCTTAATATACTGTCTTTATATTTGAAAATATTATTTAAAACATGGCCATGGGCACGTGGAAAAAGATTTATGCTGCTCCAGTGATGGACACTCCATTGCTTCAACATGCAAATTAAATGAGACAATTTGCGCCCATAAAAACCCAGTTTTTAATCTGAAAATCACGGACATCACTATTCAACTTTTGTTTTGTCAAGACAGTCAATATTTAAACTCATAGGAGTGCATTCAACCATGTCACCGATGAAAATATATACACGTTCACAATGACATGCCATACCTTCAGAAGTGTGCCATATGTCACGCTATCTACGCCACAACTCTCAGGCTTTAACATTTCCGCAAAGATCTTAAGCGCCGCATCGACATCCCCACAGTGAACACATGCTTCCATCACCGCATTCATCACTATAGTGTTGAGCTTCCCATATCTTCTCTCGGCAATTTCAACTTCCTCAAAAATCTGAACCAAAAGGAGGTCGAAAACTAAGGCATGTGCAAAATCATTCATGGTAGACTATAGAAGGACAACTAACAGAACATTTTAAATATTCTCGTCACATAAGACATTATACCCCGAACCTGGCAAATTAACATTTAGTATGCTTCAATGTTGAGTCATGGGAGACCACTGCCAACCAAACTTAAAAGCTCAAACCACAAACGGCAACACAGCTTATTATTAAAACACTACAAACACTCTCCCTCGCCCGCAAGCCGGCAACTTTGCCAGAGCCCAACGCGCAGAAATTCACTCTAAATTGGGAAAGCGAATCAAGAGTTTGGAATAATCGCTTGTTATGGCACAGGCACAGCTTCCACACCCACATCAGGATATAAAGTTTGACTATTCGACCTCCATTTCCCTTCAATTTATCAGCGACCAAACCACGTAAGCCCAATCCGTCCTCCCCAACCGAAAGACAAAAGCGATGCTCGTGAGCCCAAGCCCCAGCTTTTCCAAGGAAAATAGGCCGAACGAAGCGCGGAAATCGAGGCCGAAACAAGCACGGCAACTCCGCGTGCCGAATCGCGGCCGAGAGACCGTACGAAGGAAGGGGGGGCGCTACCTGACGGAGCTGCCGTCGGCGGGTGAGCTGGACGATGCGGGAGGTGAGAGGCTTGAGATTGGGCCTCCCGGTCCTTCGCCGTCGGAGGAACGGCTGCCGCCGGAGCGGAGTAGACGAGGAAGAAGAGAAGGCGCGTTCATGGGGAGAGAGCGGCGGCGGTCTCGGCGATACGGAAGTCGGCGGCGGAGGCGGAAACGTCCGGAGCCGAAGCATCGCCGGCGATGGTGGTGGCGGCGGCGGCGGCGGCGGCGAAGGAATGGATAATGTGTTCAGTGCTCGGCAGTGAAATTGTTGGCGGGCAAAAGCTTTTCATCTTTTTTCCACCGATGAAAGAAAAAATAAAATAAACATAACTTTAACGAGACGATGACGTAATCGGCATTTGAATTTTCCCAAATTTATAAAATTTTTAAATTTTAATTTATTCGATACAGTTCCTAAAATTGAGCCCAAAGTATAATGTGGTGCTTGAATTTTTAATTTGTTCAATAATTTCTTTGGACGTTTAATACATATTTAATTTAGTCCATGAACTATACGAAAATATATTTAATGATTGTCTTCCATTAATGTAAAATTGAATATTTTCATATAATTTAAGAACTAAATTGAACATAAACCAATAAGTGCAATGACCACGCTATACATTGAGCTAAAGTTCAGGAATCACACCGAAAAAATTAAAAATTGAGGTCAAATTTTATATTAAGTCAAAGTTTAAAGATTATTTGTGTTATTTTCCCCACTACAATGTGCTTGCGTTTAGGGGTGTCAAAAATACTGGAACCGACCCAAACCAAATCGAAATTTTCAAGTCGGGATTCTTCCGATTTAGATAATAGATTTAAAAACGAGTACATAAACAGTTTCGATTGGAGTCGGGTATTCAAAAATACTTGAAAACCATCCATCGTCTTGCTCCTAGAGAACGCCCTCCAAGAAAGGCCGCTTCACAGTTATGTTTTACACCTCAACCCCAACCGTGCTTTTGGTTCGGGTACTATACGGTTCGAGATACAATTTGGATCGTGGGCACACATGTACCAAATATGTTTGGGTATTATGGAAACCCGAATCGTTAACACCCCTAGTTGTTTGTATTGTTGAAGTAGCGAACCAATTGTAACAGGGAATAGTGCCGTAAAAAATATTGAATTCATATGTCGTGACGCATTTACCATACTAATTTTTGTACGAAAAAAAAATCTCAAATCAGTACACATGTCGCAACGATGTCTTTAAAGAGCCATTTTATACCGAATTTCCACGTCGGACGAGTAAAACCACGCATCTTTCACGAGCGCCACCAATTCAGGATTTCTTGTAATACAGAAATTTGTATAAGGTAAATGTGTCCCAGATGTATCAATTTGAGATTTATTTTGTGATAAAGTGCCAAATCCGCCAATTTTACATTAACGTTTTAAACATTTTGGCTTTTGATTTATTTTCTTTTCCATGTGGTTTCTCGTGCGAAGTTCCTTTCTCAAGATTAAACTTCACGCGAAGGCCGAAATGACCAGAAAACGAGAGTCACAAGAAAGAAAAGAAAGAAAGAAAGAAGAGGAAAGAAATGACTCAAACGAGTGGTGTGCGTGAGGCTGGGCCGGGCCCACACGAGTTGGGTTGTTTGTTCCGACCCTGGCCTGGCCCAATCGAGCTTTTTTACCTTTCACGGACAGGAGTGGCGACGCCCGTGAATCGCACCGACACTTGGCAGCCACTAGAAAGATCTTCAAGGATGCTCCGGGACCCGCCGTCCTCGATAATTGCGGCGGGCCCGATCCCCGATCGCGATTGGCCCGGTCCGCGACGATCCCGACAAACCGGCGTGACGGCCACAGATCAAGGACGAGGTCGGAGCGTTTTGTCGTTAAGCGCGGCCGAGTTGGAGGATATGATCGGTTAGAGAAGTCCTTCGATCGAGACAAGGTAAGGATCGAGGCTCGAGGTTGACTTGAAATTAGAAAAATATGCTCAAGCACGGATTTTCCTGCACTTAAATGACCCATCATCTTTAACGATTATGATTAAGCCAATTTGAAACGATCCTATGAACGAATCACGAGAGAGCAAAAGATCAAGGACAGAGTCGGAGCATTTCGTTGTCAGTTACGATGGAGTAAAAGATTCGAGTTAGAAGTCCTTTAATCTTGTGCTCAAACTCATAATTTTTGTTGGACTCCAATTAATATAAATTAAATTTTCAATGTGAATCTTAAGCCTCCCTCGTGCTTTCTTTTCATGATATATACCTACTTTCATGGACGCTCTACGAGTATGTGCAATTAGCTTATATTCCTCATGCAACATCATAAGCTAAATTATATAATTCATAATCTTAATTAAATGGAGAAATTTAAGAAAAAAACTTACATTCTTTGCTAAAAATGAATAATTAGACGGACATTTTGATATATTTTTCAATAGTCGAGAATAAACACTTTTGAACAATTCAAAAAATAAAAGAAAACGAGAAAAACATTCTAAATTTCTTGTGTAGTGGAAGGATGAAGTTAATTGCACTATAAAGACAATCAAAATTTCTCTTTAGCCTTGTGAAAAGTGTGACACATTGTCCTGTACATTAATCAATGACACATAACCTAAACTTTTCTTTTTCATTTTCCTTCCTTGATTTTGATCTCACTCCTCTCTTCTACGTATATGCATGTACGGTGCTCACGGAGATTAAACCCCGGACCTTATATTCTCCGACCCTACATTCCAATCCCTTTACCAATAAGGCCGCATGCCTGTTGGCGATTTTTCTTCTATTTATTTACTATAGAGTATTAATTTTTCGGTACGTCTTACTTCCTGTCTTGCTTCCCATAGAAAAATTAACTTCTCCCATTAATAGTACATTGAAAATTAAAGGTGCCATCAATTTTTAGTTTTTCACAATTTTGCAAATATAATCATAAGCGCTTCGCCAAACTTGCTAACGAAGAATAAGAGATTATATTGCCTAGATCCGAGCTCCTCGACATAACCAATTGACAACATATCGCTCAATCACCGGCCTTACACCCGTCGACCTAACCAACTGCAGATCACAGGCGTGAGATTTCGTTGCAGGTCGGCTTCAATGTAATCCGAAACAAAACTTCCCAAGTTTGAGGAATTTTGAAACCTATCGATCAGTATTTTTATGCACAAAATCGATACATCATGAGGATCCACCTCTAAAACTGAATCAATTCTACCAAATCAACCTCCAATTTTTTTTATTTTTATTTTCAGTAAGGCCTTTGGCCGATCACATTACCATGAGGATCGTAGTTACAAGTTATGAACGTGTCCCCGTTCACGCAAATGACTCTAGCACACCCAACTCGGAGACTCTGCCTCCACACCACTTGCGTGTAATGCGTGCAATCTCGGTTCGGCGCACATGTGTTGGTGCCGTAGTCGTAGTAGGGTCCCTCGGCGGCCCACGCGGCGACGGCATCGCGCGGCCTCCACGCGTGGCCGCCGCCCCAGAAGAGGTTCTCGCCGTAGTCGTTGCTCGAGTGGACGAGGGCGCAGTCTCCTCGCCGCTGGTGGGCCCACCAGGAGGCGTAGCTCGCGAGGGCCTTGTTCCACTGGAGGGGCGGGAGGCCGAGCTTCGACCTCACGGCATTGTGCGGCTCCAGGTATTGCTGGATTACAGTGCTAGAAGTGGCCAGGAGACGTCTAGACGGTACCGAGAGTGCGAGGGATGGGAGGGAAGAAAGGAGGAGGAAGGTTCCCAATAGCCCACATGAAAACAATGCCATGCTAGAACGAGAAAGTGAGAAGGGTTCGATCAAGATTGATGTTAAACACTAATTAAAGCTAATGATATTTATATGGGTACGGTGGGGAATCATTTCACATGCTAGGGTTTTAATGCAAAGGATTGTATCAGAGGCGGAAACCACGTTAAGTAATGGGAAGAGTGCGGGATTGTGGTTGACTTACAACTTGGGAAACGGGGTTATCAATGATTGTCACCTTATGATTAACGAACTTACCGGTCATTACGTTATCATAAATCCCGAGGATTTTCGCATATGTAATAAGGTTCCGGATCGGTTTGGATGCCGCGACCGCGATCGACACATGCGATACTCGAGCAGCAAAACCGGGAAGTGCTGTTCCTTTTGGCAGTCTTGACACATGGGGTTATAAGTCAAGCGGAAATCAAAGATGGCGGGGCACGTTGATAAGATCAGTTCATGATAGAATACAAGTAACTTGTGTTGCACATGAGTCCATGTGGGTGTGGCCAGAAATCCACTATGGACATGTCTTGCGCGACAATGATGACAATGGATCACGTGCGCTTGATGCGGCAAGTGGGAAAGATCTGTCTTTTTTTTTTTTTAATCTCCTCGAATCTTTCCTGAACTGAAGAAATATTCTGCCGCTCTACCGAAGAAGAGAAAGACGCTAATCGTTGAGCTTTGCCCGCTGAAAGTACAGAAGGCGCACCCGCCGCGATGACTCAGAAAACAATAGGGGAGAAGGATTCGTCCAATCTCTCCTGTGCTGTTCCGACCTCGGTAAATGCGTTTTTGCGCCAACATCGCATAGCACACGCTACGACCATCCTCATGCTCTGCTAGGGGGCCGGTTTAAGTACCGCATCACCCACTTGGCTGATCTGCGGATTTTCCGGCGTACCCTATGAACATATAAGAAAGACACCGGGCTAGTCAAAGAGAATCCGAAGCCCTGTCTCGACAATTGGCTTGCTAAAGGAGAACGACCATATAAGATATGATTCATATCGAAAGGAGATGTATAGTTTCCTTTGGAGGTGAGAATCACGGCCATAAAGACTCGAGGGCCATTTGAGGGATAAGAGGTATCCAGATAAGGTCTCAAAATAAAAAATTTGATAACAAGAAACTAGGCCTTGCATATATCTCGCGCGCGAGTGCAAAATTGAATTTTGCACTTATTACTTCGGCCTAATTTCATGTGCGCGATCTTAACACTTTTTTCTTGTTGCAGCAAGGCTAAACAAAAATAAACCCATCAGTAAAATTAAAGTGCGAGAGCTTTCAAAGCAATGAGGGATAAGTAAATGCAAGGAAAACAAGCTTTGTGAAATATTTTATACAACAACCCCCCCACATATTTCAAAAATATTTATCAATGAAAAGAAGAGATAAAAGCTGGTTTCATACTAGAGGGTAATGCATCATATCTGATATCTTTTAAATTATGAACCAGACCTACAAAATTGGGAAAAAACATATATGACCATAGTAAAGCTTATAGCTTCTATAAAACAAAGGAATCTTATTGTAAACTAGGGCTCTCACAAACCACATTACACCCCTTTCCCCAAACAATTTCCGTCATTGAACGTGGGCTTGTGTTGATAGGATGTGTGCGCAGCTGATTATTAACAAATGCTCTAGAGATTCGGCCATGAATCTCGTAAGAGTGGCCTCACTCTACACTTATAAGTGATTCCATCAAGTATACACTGCAGATAAAATTCACCACCCATAATTGACATGGAATTCATTTGGAGCTTAAATCATTTTTTGTTTGATATGCAGTTCAACACCAACCACACACCATATAAGGGACGTAAATAAATTTTGGTTCAACAGTATCAAGAGGTGACTCGTTGGTACCCACAAGAACCTACTTCATGGGATCTCCAATCACAAGTTGTGTTACCACTTTTGTTGACATTTCAAATTTGCATAAGTCACATTTCGATGATTCAACTATATGTTTCCTTTCAAAGGTTTAATCAGTCTGCCAAAATTCATTTCCAACTTCACATAATTGATCTATACAACTCCACGTTTCAATAACAGCTTAAGGATATAATGAATGCGTGTTCTCTTGCTAACATAAGCTCTATTAGCAACCAGTCTTGCAGCTTTGCAATCAAAATGCATAGACATAAACGGCTTTGGTTTCACACCCATCGACTATCCCGCCAAGAAATCATTCCCAACTCAAGAGCAATAAACTCTTGGTCTAATAGGAAAATGCAAGTCGTCCATGTTACTATGGCTTCTCTAGAATGCACCTGTTGAGCACATGCAAAAAGGTGATGAAGTTGTACTCGAACAAATTCGGTGAATGTAACGAATGAAAGCATAATTCGTGTGATTAAACGATTTCGTCTTGAAAAATTTGTAGAGGAGGAGGGAATAAGAAAAAGAAACTAAGGGGCGCATGGAATCAATTTTGGAATAGAAATTCTGTTCGGAATGGATTCGGAATAAAGAAACGTTTGTTAAAAAATTTCCGGAATGCATTCGGAGCAATTTTCACATTCGGAATAAAAATGCGTTTGTTAAAAATATTTGATTCAGAATCGCATTCTTGATTCCAAAATGCATTTTTGATACTAGGAATAAGTTTTGGGCAAGAAAAAGAGAAGCTACTTTTTATAGCTTCTCTCTTCCGAATAATTCTCCTATTTTCTCTCTTTTCTCACTAATTTTTTCAGAAAATACATAAAAATTGAAAAATTCCAGAAAAATTCATAAAAATTTCAGAAAATAAAAAAAGTCAAGATTTCGAGAAAATAGGAAATTTGATTAATTTTTTAAAAAAAATAAAAAATAAAAAATTTCACAGAATGGCTTAGAATACCTTTGGGTACCTACTTTGAGTGAAATTTAATTTTTTTGAGGTGCCTAAAAAAAAAAAAAAATCAAAAATTTCAAAACTTCACAAAATGATTTAAAATACCTTTGGGCACCCACTTTGAGTGAAATTTAATTTTTTTTAGGTGCTCAAAAAAAAAAAAAAAATCAAAAATTTCAAAACTTCACAAAATGATTTAGAATACCTTTGGGCACCCACTTTGAGTGAAATTTAATTTTTTTGAAGTGCTCAAAAAAATAAAAAAATCAAAAATTTCAAAACTTCACAAAATGATTTAGAATACCTTTGGGCACCCACTTTGAGTGAAATTTAATTTTTTTGAGGTGCTCAAAAAAAAAAAAAAAAATTAAAAATTTCAAAACTTCACAAAATGATTTAGAATACCTTTGGGCACCCACTTTGAGTGAAATTTAATTTTTTTGAGGTGCCCAAAAAAAATCAAAAAATCAAAAATTTCAAAACTTCACAAAATGGTTTAGAATACCTTTGGGCACCCACTTTGAGTGAAATTTATTTTTTTGAGGTGCCCAAAAAAAAAAAAAATAAAAATAGATTTCTGTTCCAGAAATCAATTTCTGGAGCAGAATTAGTCATGTTTTACCAAATAGATTTCTCCTCTAGAAATCAATTTACAGCAAAATTCGAGAAATCAATTTACGGCAAGAATTTGATTTACGGAGCGGAATGGTTACCATTCGCATCCTAATAATCCCCAAGCTTTTGAATCTAGCACTTTATCATCTATACGATTCGATTAGTTCTTTAAGTCGGGATCATTTCAAATCGGTGTGCAATAAATGTAAGTGTCTTTCGTTCTTTTTTCAAGTATCCTATGTCCGAAAAAAAAAAAAGTATCCTATGAAAAGTAAGGGCCTGTTTGATTTCCACTTCTCAAGCTGAAACCCTAGTTTCTTGGAAACCCTAAGATTTTTCCTTCCACAATCAGAAGAGAGTTGGAGTCTTGAGTCGGATAGTTTAACTTTGTGATGCAGAACAATTGGCATGTGATTATCTTGACAAACGTGATCGCTAGAAATCGACGCGATTTGGCCGTGACTGATGTCGAAATATTTTCAAGAGTAGTTAAATAATTTTAGATTTCCAAAATCCTTATTAATTGTGATTTGTCTTCTAGGAATTTATTAAGATCTCTATTTTCCAAACTTGGATGATTGTTCCTCGTTGTCAATTACGATGGAGTAAAAGATTCGAGTTAGAAGTCCTTTAATCTTGTGCTCAAACTCATAATTTTTGTTGGACTCCAATTAATATAAATTAAATTTTCAATGTGAATCTTAAGCCTCCCTCGTGCTTTCTTTTCATGATATATACCTACTTTCATGGACGCTCTACGAGTATGTGCAATTAGCTTATTCCTCATGCAACATCATAAGCTAACTTATATAATTCATAATCTTAATTAAATGGAGAAATTTACAAAAAAAAAAACTTACATTCTTTGCTAAAAATGAATAATTAGACGGACATTTTGATATATTTTTCAATAGTCGAGAATAAACACTTTTGAACAATTCAAAAAATAAAAGAAAACGAGAAAAACATTCTAAATTTCTTGTGTAGTGGAAGGATGAAGTTAATTGCACTATAAAGACAATCAAAATTTCTCTTTAGCCTTGTGAAAAGTGTGACACATTGTCCTGTACATTAATCAATGACACATAACCTAAACTTTTCTTTTTCATTTTCCTTCCTTGATTTTGATCTCACTCCTCTCTTCTACGTACATGCGTACCACGGTGCTCACAGAGATTAAACCCCGGACCTTATATTCTCCGACCCTACATTCCAATCCCTTTACCAATAAGGCCGCATGCCTGTTGGCGATTTTTCTTCTATTTATTTACTATAGAGTATTAATTTTTCGGTACGTCTTACTTCCTGTCTTGCTTCCCATAGAAAAATTAACTTCTCCCATTAATAGTACATTGAAAATTAAAGGTGCCATCAATTTTTAGTTTTTCACAATTTTGCAAATATAATCATAAGCGCTTCGCCAAACTTGCTAACGAAGAATAAGAGATTATATTGCCTAGATCCGAGCTCCTCGACATAACCAATTGACAACATATCGCTCAATCACCGGCCTTACACCCGTCGACCTAACCAATTGCAGATCACAGGCGCGAGATTTCCTTAAAGGTTGGCTTCAATGTAATCCGAAACAAAACTTCCCAAGTTTGAGGAATTTTGAAACCTATCGATCAGTATTTTTATGCACAAAATCGATACATCATGAGGATCCACCTCTAAAACTGAATCAATTCTACCAAATCAACCTCCAATTTTTTTTATTTTTATTTTCAGTAAGGCCTTTGGCCGATCACATTACCGTGAGGATCGTAGTTACAAGTTATGAACGTGTCCCCGTTCACGCAAATGACTCTAGCACACCCAACTCGGAGACTCTGCCTCCACACCACTTGCGTGTAATGCGTGCAATCTCGGTTCGGCGCACATGTGTTGGTGCCGTAGTCGTAGTAGGGTCCCTCGGCGGCCCACGCGGCGACGGCATCGCGCGGCCTCCACGCGTGGCCGCCGCCCCAGAAGAGGTTCTCGCCGTAGTCGTTGCTCGAGTGGACGAGGGCGCAGTCTCCTCGCCGCTGGTGGGCCCACCAGGAGGCGTGGCTCGCGAGGGCCTCGCTCCACTGGAGGCGGGAGGCCGAGCTTCAACCTCACGGCATTGTGCGGCTCAGGTATTGCCGGATTACAGTGCTAGAAGTGGCCAGGAGACGTCTAGACGGCACTGAGAGTGCGAGGGATGGGAGGGAAGAAAGGAGGAGGAAGGTTCCCAATAGCCCACATGAAAACAATGCCATGCTAGAACGAGAAAGTGAGAAGGGTTCGATCAAGATTGATGTTAAACACTAATTAAAGCTAATGATATTTATATGGGTACGGTGGGGAATCATTTCACATGCTAGGGTTTTAATGCAAAGGATTGTATCAGAGGCGGAAACCACGTTAAGTAATGGGAAGAGTGCGGGATTGTGGTTGACTTACAACTTGGGAAACGGGGTTATCAATGATTGTCACCTTATGATTAACGAACTTACCGGTCATTACGTTATCATAAATCCCGAGGATTTTCGCATATGTAATAAGGTTCCGGATCGGTTTGGATGCCGCGACCGCGATCGACACATGCGATGCTCGAGCAGCAAAACCGGGAAGTGCTGTTCCTTTTGGCAGTCCTGACACATGGGGTTATAAGTCAAGCGGAAATCAAAGATGGCGGGCACGTTGATAAGATCAGTTCATGATAGAATACAAGTAACTTGTGTTGCACATGAGTCCATGTGGGTGTGGCCAGAAATCCACTATGGACATGTCTTGCGCGACAATGATGACAATGGATCACGTGCGCTTGATGCGGCAAGTGGGAAAGATCTGTCTTTTTTTTTTTTTAATCTCCTCGAATCTTTCCTGAACTGAAGAAATATTCTGCCGCTCTACCGAAGAAGAGAAAGACGCTAATCGTTGAGCTTTGCCCGCTGAAAGTACAGAAGGCGCACCCGCCGCGATGACTCAGAAAACAATAGGGGAGAAGGATTCGTCCAATCTCTCCTGTGCTGTTCCGACCTCGGTAAATGCGTTTTTGCGCCAACATCGCATAGCACACGCTACGACCATCCTCATGCTCTGCTAGGGGGCCGGTTTAAGTACCGCATCACCCACTTGGCTGATCTGCGGATTTTCCGGCGTACCCTATGAACATATAAGAAAGACACCGGGCTAGTCAAAGAGAATCCGAAGCCCTGTCTCGACAATTGGCTTGCTAAAGGAGAACGACCATATAAGATATGATTCATATCGAAAGGAGATGTATAGTTTCCTTTGGAGGTGAGAATCACGGCCATAAAGACTCGAGGGCCATTTGAGGGATAAGAGGTATCCAGATAAGGTCTCAAAATAAAAAATTTGATAACAAGAAACTAGGCCTTGCATATATCTCGCGCGCGAGTGCAAAATTGAATTTTGCACTTATTACTTCGGCCTAATTTCATGTGCGCGATCTTAACACTTTTTTCTTGTTGCAGCAAGGCTAAACAAAAATAAACCCATCAGTAAAATTAAAGTGCGAGAGCTTTCAAAGCAATGAGGGATAAGTAAATGCAAGGAAAACAAGCTTTGTGAAATATTTTATACAACAACCCCCCCACATATTTCAAAAATATTTATCAATGAAAAGAAGAGATAAAAGCTGGTTTCATACTAGAGGGTAATGCATCATATCTGATATCTTTTAAATTATGAACCAGACCTACAAAATTGGGAAAAAACATATATGACCATAGTAAAGCTTATAGCTTCTATAAAACAAAGGAATCTTATTGTAAACTAGGGCTCTCACAAACCACATTACACCCCTTTCCCCAAACAATTTCCGTCATTGAACGTGGGCTTGTGTTGATAGGATGTGTGCGCAGCTGATTATTAACAAATGCTCTAGAGATTCGGCCATGAATCTCGTAAGAGTGGCCTCACTCTACACTTATAAGTGATTCCATCAAGTATACACTGCAGATAAAATTCACCACCCATAATTGACATGGAATTCATTTGGAGCTTAAATCATTTTTTGTTTGATATGCAGTTCAACACCAACCACACACCATATAAGGGACGTAAATAAATTTTGGTTCAACAGTATCAAGAGGTGACTCGTTGGTACCCACAAGAACCTACTTCATGGGATCTCCAATCACAAGTTGTGTTACCACTTTTGTTGACATTTCAAATTTGCATAAGTCACATTTCGATGATTCAACTATATGTTTCCTTTCAAAGGTTTAATCAGTCTGCCAAAATTCATTTCCAACTTCACATAATTGATCTATACAACTCCACGTTTCAATAACAGCTTAAGGATATAATGAATGCGTGTTCTCTTGCTAACATAAGCTCTATTAGCAACCAGTCTTGCAGCTTTGCAATCAAAATGCATAGACATAAACGGCTTTGGTTTCACACCCATCGACTATCCCGCCAAGAAATCATTCCCAACTCAAGAGCAATAAACTCTTGGTCTAATAGGAAAATGCAAGTCGTCCATGTTACTATGGCTTCTCTAGAATGCACCTGTTGAGCACATGCAAAAAGGTGATGAAGTTGTACTCGAACAAATTCGGTGAATGTAACGAATGAAAGCATAATTCGTGTGATTAAACGATTTCGTCTTGAAAAATTTGTAGAGGAGGAGGGAATAAGAAAAAGAAACTAATAATCCCCAAGCTTTTGAATCTAGCACTTTATCATCTATACGATTCTGATTAGTTCTTTAAGTTCGGGATCATTTCAAATCGGTGTGCAATAAATGTAAGTGTCTTTCGTTCTTTTTTCAAGTATCCTATGTCTGACAAAAAAAAAGTATCCTACGAAAAAGTAAGGGCCTGTTTGATTTCCACTTATCAAGCTGAAACCCTAGTTTCTTGGAAACCCTAAGATTTTTCCTTCCACAATCAGAAGAGAGTTGGAGTCTTGAGTCGGATAGTTTAACTTTGTGATGCAGAACAATTGGCATGTGATTATCTTGACAAACGTGATCGCTAGAAATCGACGCGATTTGGCCGTGACTGATGTCGAAATATTTTCAAGAGTAGTTAAATAATTTTAGATTTCCAAAATCCTTATTAATTGTGATTTGTCTTCTAGGAATTTATTAAGATCTCTATTTTCCAAACTTGGATGATTGTTCCTTATTCGCCTATAAAAGGATACTACAATGAATGAGATGTACACGACTATCAATTGAATTTCTGAATTACTTTGGAAAGCTTTTTCCAGTTATAGCTTACCCTGCGTCATTTGGTATCAGAGCAAGGTTTCTCCCTGCGATGATGTCTCATAACGTGAATCGAAACACCTCCATAGCTGATGGCGCTAAGCCTGTTACACGTGAGGAATTTACCCAGTTTGCCGAGGAAACTCGACAAGCTCTGAAAGACCACCAACGAACGATGCAAGAATTACTTGCCGCCATCCAACGGTTGTTTGCAAACCCCAACCCTAACCCTAACCCCGGTGATCTTCCAACCCGGCGTATTGATCTTCCCGTCGAATTCCCGAAAATAGCTATGGAGCGAAGGGTGAATATGGAACGAGGGCATCAAGACTATGTTGAGGATTCTAAAAAAGAAGATGAAGAGGATTTCCAGGACATGTCTATTCGTAAAGGTCGCCGTTATGGAGGATTTCAAGGAGAGCATGTTCGAGGGGGTCGTCAACATGGAAGATATCGGCGAGAACACGAACAATAGCAATTGAAAGTCGACCTTCCTACCTTCAATGGCAACTTAAACATCGAAGACTTTCTGGATTGGCTCTAGGGGATTGAGAAGTTCTTCGATGCCATGGAGATCAAAGAGGACCGCCAAGTAAAGCTCGTGACGTATAAATTGAAGGGCGGCAACTCAGCCTGGTGGGAGCAAACACAACTTTCCCAGCGTCGACAAGGGAAAGCACCTATCCGAACTTGGAATCGTATGAAGCAGTACTGAAGCTTCGATTCATTCATGCTGACTTTGAGCAAGTTTTGTTCCAGCAATTTCATGCTTGCAAACAAGGAAGTCGGATGGTTCAAGCTTACACGGAGGAATTCCTTTGACTTTCGGCCCACAATAATATTGCCGAATCTGAAGCACAACAAATCGCCAGGTTTATCGATGGTCTACGTTTGAATATTTAAGATCGTGTTTCGTTGCATCATTTATACTTTGTCGAGGATGCACAAGAGATGGCCAGGAAAGTGGAATTGCAGTTGGAATGAAACAATTACTCAAGCAGAACGGGAAATTATGTTCCTCAAGGGCAATTCGGGCGAGGAAAATCGTAGGAGGGTACTGAGTCCTCTAATTGACAATTCAACAATACAAACCGAAATTCAGGGAGTAATGTTGAGGTGCCCAAACCTTCTGAATCCCCTGCGTCAAAGGCTCATGATGTTGTTCCGAATCCTTATGCAAAGCCCTACCTAGGAAAGTGTTTTAAATGTAATGAACCTGGGCACCGTTCGAGTGATTGTCCACGGTGGAAAATGGCGAATCTGGTCGAACCTAAAGATGAGCTTTATGAGGAGGCTTGGAGGAACGACGAAGAGATAGTTGACGAAGAAGGAGAACATGTTAATTGCGTGGTTAGATGACTGCTATAAGCCCCATGGAAGGAAGATTCGCAATGGAATAACCTTTCCGCACCCGTTGCACTATCAATGGAAAGGTCTACGACGCATCATCGACAGCGAAAGTTACAAAAATATCGTATCGCAGGCGCTTGTCGATACTGAAGTTCATCCCTCACCCTATATGATTGGCTGGATTCATAAGGGGCCGGAATTAAAGGTAACTCAGATTTGTCGTTTGCCTATTTCTATTGGAAAAACGTACAAAGATAAGATAATCTGTGATGTTGTTGAGATGGATGCATGTCATGTCTTGCTAGGACGACCATGGCAGTATGATGTTGACATTACTCACCGAGCACGTGAGAATGTTTATTCGTTTGTGTGGCATAGGACGAAGATTACCCTTCGTCCCTTAGATGAAGCTACTCGTGTTTAGCAAACTAATAAAAAACAGGACAAGGACAAGGCTGGTGTTTTACTTAATGTTCGCAAGAAGAATGGTATGTACTTGATCATGGATAGTGGATCTAAGCAAGAAACCATCGAAATTCCAAAAGCACTTCAACCATTACTGAAGGCTTTTTCTAGTCTTATTCTTGAGGATCTACCGGATGGACTACCACCGATGCAAGACATTCAACACCAAATTGATTTCTTACCGGGTGCTAGTCTTCCAAATTTGCCCCACTACCGCATGACCCCGAAAGAGAATCAGATATTACGGGGAAAAGGTGGAAGAACTTCTTTGGAAGGGATTTATACAAGAGAGCATGAGCCCTTGTGCAGTTACTGCTTTACTTACACCAAAGAAAGATGGGAGCATGCGGATGTGCATGGATGGTCGAGCAATCAATAAAATTACTGTGATATATCATTTCCTTATTCCCCATTTGGATGATATGCTTGACAAGTTGTCTGGATCAAAGATCTTTTCGAAGATCGATTTGCGGAGTGGGTACCATCAGATTCGTATGAGGCCCAGGGATGAATGGAAGATGGCGTTCAAAACCAGCAAAGGACTTTATGAGTGGTTAGTCATGCCCTTTCGACTTACCAATGCTCCTAGCACTTTTATGTGCTTGATGACGCAACTCCTTAAACCTTTCTTGGGAAAGTTCATGGTGGTTTATTTCGATGATATACTTATCTATAGCCCCGATGAGTAGCAACATATAGACCACCTTCCGAGATGTTTTGCAGGTTTTGGAGAACAATCAACTCTATATCAACTTGCCTAAATGCAGTTTTATGACAAGTGAATTGCTATTTTTGGGATACATTGTTAGTGCGGATGGCCTTCAAGTTGATGAGGCGAAGGTTGCCACGATTCAAGAGTGGCCTACACCCAAGACTATTGGGAATGCGGAGTTTTCATGGACTGGCGACATTCTATCGCAGGTTCATTTGTAATTTCAGCACTATCTTAGCACCTATCACAGAATGTTTGAAGAAGGGGCAATTTCGCTGGGATGATGCGGCTAAGGCAAGCTTTGCCCTGATAAGAGAGAAATTGTCTACTGCTCCTGTTCTAACTTTGCCGAATTTCGATAAGTTGTTCGAGCTAGATTGTGATACTTCAGGAGTCAGAATTGGTGTAGTACTCTCGCAAGAGGATAAATCGATTGCTTATTTCAGTGAAAAAATTGAGTGAAGCTCGACGCCGATGGTCTACTTATGAGCAAGAATTTTACGCTGTGGTTCGAGCTATTAAGAATTGGCAGCCTTATCTCTATCAGCGTGAGTTTATACTCAATACTGATCACCAAGCGCTCAAATACATCAAGGGCCAAAAAGCATTTAAATGAGATGCATGAGCGCTGGGTTTCTTTCTTGAAGCAATTTAATTTTGTGCTTCGACATAAGACAAGTCTCTGGATAAAGTGGCGGACGCTTTAAGCCGCCGAGCTGCATTACTGGTTACCATGAAGAACGAACTAGTGGGTTTTGAGTCTTTATGCAATCTTTATCCAGACGATGAGGATTTTCGAGACACTTGGGCAAAGTGTCAAGCTGCTGGGTTTGCTGGTGACATGATTATATGCGATAAATTCTTGTTTTATGGCAATAGGTTGTGTATTCCCCAAAGTTCTCTTCAAGAGAAACTGATTCGAGAGCTACATGGAGGAAGTCTTTGGGGACATCTCGCCATGATAAGTCCATCGCCTTGATGGAGGAACGATAGTTTTTGCCACAATTGAAGCGGGACATTGGGCATTTTGTGCAAAAGTGTCCTATCTGTTAGGTTGCAAAAGGACATTCACAGAATACTGGCCTTTATACACCATTGCCAATTCCAATCGGACCTTGGGTAGATATATCCATGGATTTTGTTCGGGACTTCCGTGAACTCAACGAGGTATGGATTCTATCTTTGTGGTAATGGATCGATTTACAAAGATGTCACACTTTATACCTTGTAAGAAGACGTCCGATGCTTCTCATGTTGCTAGCCTTTTCTTTCGTGAAGTAGTTCGATTACATGGTGTTCCAAAGACGATTACTTCTGATCGAGATACTAAGTTCCTCAGTCACTTCTGGAGGACTCTATGGAAGTTGTTTAGAACTAATTTGCAGTATAGTAGTTCCTTCCATCCTTAGACTGATGGGCAAACCGAAGTGGTTAATCGGACAATGGCAAACATCATCCGTTGTCTTTGCAGTGACATGCCAAAACAGTGGGATCGATATCTTGCCCCGGCAGAATTTGCTTTCAACAATACTGTTAATTGGTCCACTGGGAAGTCTCCATTTGAAGTTATTTATGGTCATGTGCCTCAACATACACTTGATCTGGTCCCTCTGCCTAAGATTCCTGGTTATAGTGTAGCAGTAAAAAATTTGGCGACAAAAATTATGGAGATTCAAGCTGACGTTGCACGTCTACTTGCTAAGTCCAATGCCAAGTATAAGGATCATGCTGACAAGCAACGTCGTTCCAAAACTTTTGAATTAGGCGATGAAGTTATGGTCTTTCTACGCAAGTAGCGATTTCCCGCTGGTACATATAATAAGCTAAAGAAC
Source organism: Syzygium grande (assembly GCA_024733475.1). NCBI lineage: Eukaryota > Viridiplantae > Streptophyta > Magnoliopsida > Myrtales > Myrtaceae > Syzygium > Syzygium grande. The sequence goes on along the minus strand of JAMXDD010000008.1, from coordinate 24,002,973 downwards.
AAGAAGACTGGTCCTTGCCGAATTATCACAAAGATCCACGACAATGCCTAGGTTGTTGATCTCACGGGTGATCTTAATATCTCCCCAACATTTAATGTGGCAGACCTATTCGAGTATCACTCTCTAGACATTCCGCTTTATCTCGATGATAACTCGAGGGCGAGTTCTTCTGAAGAAGGAAAGAATGATGCAGAACGATTGGCATGTGATTATCTTGACAAACGTGATCGCCAGAAATCGATGCGATTTGGCCATGACTGATGTCGAAATATTTTCTAGAGTAGTTGAATAATTTTAGATTTCCAGAATTCTTATTAATTGTGATTTGTCTTCTAGGAATTTATTAAGATCTCTATTTTCCAAACTTGGATGGTCATTCCTTATTCACCTATAAAAGGATACTACGATGAATGAGATGTACACGACTATCAATTGAATTTCAGAATTACTTTGGAAAGCTTTTTCCAATTATAGCTTACCCTGCTTCACTTTGATAAGTATACTGTTGGGCACAGATCAATCAATTTGGGATGAGAGTGTACTGGAGTATCAAGATTTATTTATCAATTTCTTAGATCTCTAAGTAGCCTATTACTCAAGAGAAACAAATAGAGTAGTGAATTGGATTGTCAAAGCCCAAATTTGAAAAGCTCTTTCCCACGGTTGAGCTTTCAAGTCTCGTCAACCCTTATAGGATATATTATGTTCTGAAACCCACTTAACAACATACGCTCATGTTATTTTGCGATGAAATGTAAAAAAAATTTTGGCAACCCCAAAGAAAATACAGCCTAAAAACCACGAGCAAATATATCATTAATCTACAATAGGGCTCTCTTCTCCGATGGAGCTCTTCTCCACCCTCTTACGAGCGGTACTCTGCCCCAAGACGCTTATTCTAATCGCCGCCCTCATCTAAACCATGTGACTTCTATCCCTCATCCCCACCTTTTTCCTCCTTTCTGAGTTTCTCTCTCCTATTCATTATGTAAATTATTCTGTCCTTGCCCGGAAACCACTTCGTCTTCATCTTCACCTCTCTGTTCTATAGAGAACCTTTAGCTCCCTATTCATGCCCTAAGCCAGAACGTGGGCAAGTGCAAGCCCTAGTTTCAATTTCCAACCATTCCATTTGAATCAACCATGAAGAGGGAATGTGGGACTGAGGATGTGAGGCACTCTTGGTTGGACCAGGGTACTATTGGACTTCGTTTTAAAGATGATTGGATAGAATGAGAGTCGAAGAATATTGATCTTGGTCCTTTTTTTATAACCCCATGCTTCTTCAAAAGTGGAATATGGGCTTCGCTGACTAGCCTTAAACGGCCATCTATGGAGCCATGAGTATCTTGTGTAGAAATTTTTTTAAGACTTGTGCCTGGGCGATATGCAACTCTGATGCTCTTCATCAATTAATAAAGAACTCATATAAATTCATATATAATTTAGATGAACTAAGTCTTAGACAATTAATTCTTCTACGACCTAGGTACTTTAATACTCAAAATTAACCTAAAATATTCTTTCAAGTGGCCTCTCTCTCCTCCCAAAGATTCTCTCTCTCTTTTCTTCAACCTCCTTGGAGGGGAGGACATTCAGCTAAATCTCTCCTCCTCTCCCATTTTCTTTGGTTGATTTGCTTTTCTTTTTTCTTGTTCTTGATTTTCTCCCAATCAAGTATATATTTGGGAGCTTTCCTCTCTTTATCTAGTTTGGTAGCTTTTGTGTGTATGCTTTCGCAGTTTTGATTCTCCTATGTTACGTTGGTTTACAAGTCCAGTTTCGAAAATGATCATAGGAGCTATGGTGTAAAAGGTTCACCCTCACAGGCATCAAATTTACGCTCGCTCGACCTATTTTCTCCATATGGTGATGGTGTTGAGGATGCCAAACCTAAGCCCACACCGCAGAATGACAAAGCCATAGCTACAAAGAGAGATCTTGGTGTGTGCTCATATGGACAATGCAAGATTTGATGATCAGACATCGATTTTGATTTCAAGTAGTGACAAATGTGATCTATGAACATGTGTCCCATTTGACAAAAAAAAGAAGCATGCGTCCCCTACTTAACAAACTCTGATAATTTATCTTGATTTCTAGAACTTGTTTTGTTTTGAAACTTTTTGGGCTTTATGCTAATTTGCAGTTTTCTGGGATTGCATTGTACCTCTAATGTATCCCTTTGAAAATGAATAAAATTTTGTTTTGACTTAAAAAAATCTTCCACTAAATTAATGATCAGATCCCTCATTCCATTTGAAGCCGCAAGATTAAATATATATTTAGTTCCTTGTTCTCTATATAACTTAAATGACTACCACATTACTAAGTTATTATTATGCCAAATCTTTACTTAATTCATTAAATTTCATTACTAAGACCGCATCATAATTAATCTCACCTTAATCATCAAAATTAGGGATAAACGCATTGGAAATCCTAAAACTTATAATAAAAGTGCAATTGAGTCCTAAAGTTTATCACTTAAATGTAATTGAATCTTAGAAATTTCAAAAAGTGCGATTAACGAATTACTTGATTGGATCAATTTGATCAATTTTAAGACTTGATTGTACTTTTTGAAAGTTTTAAGAGTCAATTGCACTTTCGTAATAAGTTTTAGGAGTTGATTGCACTTTTTGACACTTTAAGGACTCAATTGCACTTTCATAACAAGTTTTAGGAGTCAATTGTACTTTTGTGATAATTTTTAGGACTTCCGGTAAACTTATCCATCAAAATTATAAATAATTTTCCATAATTTCTACTTTTTAGAGTCATATAGATGCCCCTACAGATTTACGAGATGCAAGGAGTGGAAGATCTTTCCCACTTCGCTCTCTTCTTAGATCAAGTGCCAATAATCGGATTGAAGCACACAAATCTATCACGTTCTTTATTGTTTCTTGTTAACTTTAAGATATGTTATGTCATGCCCTGAATATTTCATACAATTTGAACCTTCAAAGAACAAAGGAAAATTTTCAATTAAGGGCCCAAAGTGGAACCATTTTCTCAAAAGATGGCATGAAATGGATATTATCTCAAATAAAGATATGAAGTGACTAACTTAAGGTGCGCATAACAACCATTCTATGCCCGTGAACTATTTTTGAACAGAAATGATTTTTTTATTCTGTGCCAGGAAATAATTTCTGAGCATTTGAAGGTATTTTAGAAGCTGTCCAAAATTTATATTTCCGAAATAGAAAACGAACATAAATGCGTTTGGTAACTGCAGAAAATTTTATTCCTAGAATAGAAAAAGAACAGAAATGCGTTTGGTAACTGCAGAAAATTTCTATTCTAAATTTTTTTGAAGTGCTTTTTAAAACTTGGTATTAATTCTCATGGAGCACTTACCAATTTTATTTTTTTCTTGTAAGTGAAGGAAACATGGTGATATGTATAAACATGGTATATAGTTGGTACAAATTCTTCCTCTATCACTCCTAGTAGTGTATACCGTATTTTTGACTTTTGTATTTTTTGCTCCTATCGAAGGACCTGGAATTAGAATAGAAACATTACTCCAAATCCAAATATTAGGTGAGTACTTGTATTGAAGACTTTAAGATGAATCTTATCTAAATCCTTTTCCTTTTTTTCATTATGGAAAAAATTTTTGTGGATGTTTTATTAGTTAAAACTTTAGGTATCACAAAGAAGTGCTGGCAGGAATTATGTAAGTCCAACTTCCCCCTAAGCAACTACCTAAGCAATCTTGTATAAACAATTTTGACTGGACTAAAATTGCACCTTGAGTTACTAGATTTTTCGTTGATCGACTCATGTCATACCATCAAGTAAAGTACATGTAATAAAACAAAAGGAAATGACAAAAGTACATGTAAGGATCCTCTCCCATCGTCATGTAGTATTTAAAAATAATATTACAAAAGTCGGAAACACAAATCATGGAATCTCGGGCAGATTGTAATCCCTTGCCATTTTATTTGCAATACTTTTCCTAAGCATGTTTATCTCAGCTGCTTGCTCAAGTGGTGTATCATCCGCAACCTCCACTTCTCTAGCTCTAAATGGGTAGTCTGGATCTCCATAATGGGAAAAGTTTTTGCCCATTTTATCCTCCTCACGAATGTAATTATGAAGAGCACAACATGCAATTACAATAAGTGCTTGCTTTTTTATTGTAAATGGGGGCATGTGTCTCAAAACGGTGAAGCGATTCTTTAATGCTCCAAATGACCTCTCAATGACATTCCTTAGTGAAGAGTGCCTGTGGTTAAACAATTCTTTTGCTATGCTTGGCCGTCTTCCACGCCCCCTATAATCGTTCAAATGATATTGTTCACCTTTACACGGAGTTAAAAATCTCGGAAGTGATGCATAACCAGAATCTACCACGTAGTATTTGCCTATAACATGGTATATATAAATTTGTTATAATATGCAATCATAACAATCATAAAGAAAAATTTTCTTATATACAAAATAAATACCTAGTAGTGGTCGAGGAAATTGCAGTCGAGGAGTCTCGAGTGCTGCCGAAAGCACTCGACAATCGTTGGCAGATCCTTTCCACCCAGAATATACGAAAGTAAACTTCATATCAAATGAACAAACACACAGCACATTCTGGGTGGTATTCCCTTTCCTACCTCTATATGGGACCTGCTCAGACATAGGGATGGAAGCATTGATATGGGTGCCATCAATAGCACCTACGCAGCCTTGTGCATTTATAAAAATCTAATGTTATACAAGATTATCAACTACATGTATTTGATAATGTAAACTCAAAAAATAAAAACCATATCTTGAAGTATCGTTCATGAGTAGGATTCATAAGAATTTCCTATGGGACAACATCAAAGGACGGTGGTTTAATAACATCCTTTGAGAGTTTGATAATTACTTTCAACACTATGTTGAAATAATTGCTAATTGTTTGTCTTGAACGTTGGAATCTCTCACATAAATCTTTATTGGAGTTATTGTGACAAACCGTAGATAAGAATATCCCAACTTGTTCATCTATCCTATTAAACCGACTATCTTTTAACCAACCTTTTGCCCTCATTAATTCACATAGGTTCAGAAAAACATGTCTCTCCATCTTGGAAGGCTTCATAACATCTATCTGAATGTCCATAAACAATCTCCCTTATCCATTCAGGTCCTGATAGTTTGCTGTCCCTAATAGGTTCTCTTGTATGCATGGACATGTCCTCCGCAATGATGCACAATCATCCTATCAATATATATACGTCGTCATCATCTAATAATTGTTCATCCGGATCTACTTATCCATTAGACACACTATTTGATCCCCCTTCCATAGTACTTATATTATCACACAAATACAAGAACATCAATATATATATGTAAAAAAAAAAAACCCAATCGCAACCAATAACATAAATTATAAAGTGAAAGCAAACCAAATATATAAATAGCACCTAAACAGTTTGGTGTACCCATAGCACCACAAAAGTACAAGAGTCTCAATATCAATATCTCTAAAAACCAAATATCAAGTACTAAAATAAGTCATACAATCAAATGAAACCTCACACAATCCACAGTACATTTCTTAACATCTAGTAAAGAGATTCAGTAAGTGCATTTTTTCCATTTAGCTAGGGTTTTGATGAAAGCCTCCCTCCATATGGCACTAACACATGCTCGTTCTATAGCTTTGCTATAATGCTCTGGTCCCAAGTTGGGCATACTAAGTAGGCTATCAATGATAGCGGATACGGATAAGGATCCACAAGTGGTTACGTGACACGTGAAGTGGCGAGCCACTCCTGATTGACTTGTCTTAATTTTGATCAGCTTCATGATAGCTTTGCAAGTGTCGACAATGCAAGATGAGGTATTCTTTCTTCTCCTCTTGGCATTTGGAGTCCTATCAAACGATGCTTCACATGAACTGGATCAACACTATTGCGGATGTAAAGACTGTTTCATCAATGTGGTGATCACTCAAGTCCTTTAGATCACCGTTTGCATCGCCACCACCATTGTCACCTTCCTCTGACACCGTCAAATCTTCGGCATTTCCTATGGCATGCTCCCCAGTAGCATATGTACCACCAAATACAATACACAGCTCAGGATATTGGGGAAATCCATCCTTCTTGAATTTTGTCCACTCACTATTATCCTACAATTTTCACAATAATGACATGTCAAAAACATAATGAAACATTTTAAAACTTACATGTACAATGAAATCAAAATAATCAAAAGTTAAAAGATACCTTGATGTGAGATTCCCAAATACTTGGATCGTCGACAACAACAGTTTTATTCACATTATCCCAGTCAAATTCGGATTGCGAAAGAAGCTTCTTAAAATTACCATACTGTTTCCTCAGTTTGTTCACCTTGTTCTTCAACTGAACTAAGGTATATTGGTATCCTGACTGTTTAATGAATTCAGTCCGTATATTATTCCACCCAACTTTGTTGTAAGTAGAAGATGTGCGATTTCCCTTTTTGACCTCCTCAACCAACAAACTTACAAACATGTTGGTTAAAGGCTCAGTCCACTTTGCATTGAATATCTCTTTTTGAGATGCCATGTAACCTTGATAGATTGAGAATCATATGAGTCATGCATTAAATCAATAACATAGTCATGTAAAGATAAGAGAAGAGAAAAAAATCACGCCCCGCAGAACATCCAAGCATATCACTAGTCAGATGATGTTCCCACAGTTCGTCGGATGCTGATCAATAAAGCTTTTCAAGCGTTTCCTCCATCGAAGGACCCATTGGAACACGACCTGCTTACAAATTATTCGAATGACCCGATGTCGCGACCTCCCGAACCGGCCCCTAGGCCTAAGAGGGTTTGGCTAATGGATTACTAAGTTAAACCCAGCTCGAGCTCTCCCAAACCCATACCAATTCGCGACTTGAATTTAAGTTGTTAATATGCAAATCGATTTCAACTAGGAGTCGCCACTAATCGATTTTTGGTGGGTCGATTAGACACCTAAGTGAAGCCAGGGAGAAATGCTTCACTTTTACGAACCAGAGATTCTATGGGTACAGGGGACTTGATTACACTAATTGACAAACTAGTGCCCTTTCGGTACCTGATCTTGTTCAATTCACCACCTAACCCGTTCTCGCTAATCGAGAGTCTCAAAATTCCGTTCCTAACTAAGCTAAGGGAAGCAATAATTAATATCTAAACTTAGACATGCATAACCAACTACGCGCGAGGTTAAATTAAATGTGCAACTCAGAGTGTGTGAACCGAGCGACGTGGGATTAAATATAGCACTAAACATGCGAACAAGGCAAGAAAACTAATTTCGACATCGAAATAAAACTTCTTATTTTTTGATTGTTTTGATTTTTTTTTTTTTTTAAAAAAAATTTAATTAATTTTTAAAATTTTTTAAAAATAAAAATTAAAAGATTTTTGAAATTCTTTTTGAATTTTTTTTGGAATTTTTTTTAAAAAATAATAAATAAAAATAAAATAAGATAAAACAAAATAAAAAGATGAAATTCGGGCTTTTCTCTTTTTTTAAAAAAAAATTAATTAATTTTTTAATATTAAAATAATACAACATTAAAATAACATAAAAAAGGAAACCGGATCGGGTCGGACTTCCACGTCCGACGGACCAGAACCACCCGGCAAGCCGGCCCGGGTCCCCGCGGACCGGGCTCATTTGTTGAGCCCGGTCTGATTCCCAAATTAAAATAAACAGGGGCCGGTTTTTTTTCCTTCGCGGCCGAGACTTTCCGGCCGGCGTGGGTCTCCAGTTCCTCCGCGCCCCCCAACCTCTGTGGCTAGGGGTCTCAGGCCCGGCGGCCAAGCCCTTGCTTGGCCGTCGGCACACCCGACCTCCGCGGTCAGGGGTTCGTCGAACGCAAACCAGCCCAGATCCCGACCCGGGACTGGCTGTTTGCTTCCCCCATGGTCACGCCCGGACCTCGACGACGACCGGCGGTGCGCCAGGACCGACCGGCGTCCCCAAAATCGCAGCCAGAACAGAGACAAACAAAGGAGGTGGTTCGGGCAAAACGTCAAGCAGTTGGCGTGCACGGCAAAAATAAAGAGATTCTGGGTTCGAGCAAGACTCAAATGCGTCTGGGATTCGCACTGGCAGCAATGGCAGAGTAGGAACAAAGTCCGGGGCTTCACGGGCGGAACTCGCGCAAGCCCGCGGCTGCGAGCTCCGGCGATCCAACCGGCCTAAAACGCGAGCAAGCGGAGAAGGGTGGCGGCCAAGCAGCACGGTCTCTCCCCGACCCGGTTGGGCAATGTAATCTGGCGAACTTGGATCGGTATGTCGGACTGCACCGCCGCGCTCCCACGAGCCCGGGATCCTCGGGAACTTTGACCACAATTCAAACAAAAAAGAACGGACCGGGTAAAGTCCAACGAGGACTCGAACCGGGACCTACCGTTGACAAAGGATCGTCGGCTGGTAAATGGGCATGAGGAACCCTCTTGGTCTCGGATCTCACTCACGGTGCTCTCGGGTTCCTCTCTCCCTCGGGTCTCTCTCTTTCTCTCTCTGAACCTCCCCCTCTCTCTCTCTCTCTCTCTCTCTCTCTCTCTCTCTCTCTCTCTCTCTCTCTCTCTCTCTCTCTCTCTCTGGTGGGTCTCTCTTCCTCTCTGTTCCTCTCTTCTTCTCTTCTCCTCTCCTTCCAGTCCCCTTTTCTCACTCTTCCTTTCCCGCTCGGTCTCTCCCTCTTCTCTCTTTTTTCTTCTCTCCCGATTCCCTCCGCTCACTTTTTCTCTTTCTCCCTCACCAGCCCTCCCTTTCTCCCTTCGGCTTCTCCCTTTCGAAGCATTGAACACGCTGGGGGAAGAGGAAGTGGGCCAGCTGGTGGGCCAACGTTGACTAATTCAACGCTGGCCTTTTTTTTAAACTTTTTTTTAATTTTGATTTTTGAAAATGAAAATAGAAAATATGTTCTAATAGGCCCTGTTAACGCAAATGCACCTAATAACTATATGCCATGCAGTTTTAATGAAAATATTTTTGGTTTAGGGGTTAAAAATTAAACCCTAATTTTATGCGATAAAACCCTAAATGATTTGGGCAAAATTTAGGTGTCAACACCGAGTGAGCAAATCGCCAGAAGCAAAATACATGAGGAGGAAGGGGCCAGGAAGAGCAACAGGAGACGTCACTCGACACAAGAACTAAGGGAGACTATAAGGTATGGAAGATGACACGAACAAGATCATTTATCATATGGTGCTTCTTCGGATGTTACACACGCACCCAGGGAATCATTTTGAATAAAACCTCGGCAGTCCATACATACGGCTTCTTGATGATGACAAAACATGCAGAGACGACAGTAGAAGATAAGGTGCAGGGTATCCGACTCCAAAGAACATTTACAATACATACGGCTTCTTGACTACGATATGCTTGGATGTTCTACGGGGCGTGATGTTATTGTCAACATATAACTCCTTTGTAAAGATAATTCAGGTACAACAAGCTTGCTCGCGACAACTATTAAAAAGTACACCCAAGCAGTGGTGCAAATTCAATATGCTTGCCTAGACACTAGAATGTTAATACTCCTAATGGTCTTCTTATCGCATCTTGCACAATATAATGCACCTACAGAACATATACAGATTGTTCACCATGAATAACCACAAGAAAGTCTACCTTTGCGATAACCAGGTGAGGATTTTACCTTTGCGAATTAACTTGGACAAATAATAGAAAGCACTAGATAGAAGCATGGAGTTGAATCCAGGCGTAATGAACTTCTACTCAAATTGACTAATCACCAATTAGCTTGTTCAATCTGATAAAAAAAAACAGAATAACCATTTAGTAAATGAAAATCACCACCCCAATGCAAAAAGGATCGCTGTTGTGAAAAACAACAGAAAATTAACACGAGACAATTACCAAAACTGTCGCCGACATACCAAAACTGCAACTTTTATTGCATTAATTCCTACACCCTTAATCCCAATTATCCAAGCGACAACTCAAAGTAATCAGTATCAAACTATCATAATAAAGAAAAAAAAAAAACTGATTTTCTCTTCCTTTCCATTGTCCCCAAATCATGAATCGTGAAGCTAATTTGAAACTCATCCTATACAAAAGTTCCATGATTTCGAAGGAGTCCAGCTGAAGATAACTCAAGTAGCAAATGAAAGAAAGACTATAATTGAACAAGAATAGGGTTATTTCAAAAAAAAAAAAAAAACAAGAACAGAGTACTATTAGATTCAAGAAAGGGACAAACCAGAGTCTCTGCAAGCCTCACTGCCAATCTCCTCCTTCTTCACAACACTCGATGGTTCGCTCAAGCTCAAACCTAAAAAGTCTCTTTCCATCTCATAGCTTCCCAACAAATCTCATCACCCAAACGCGGATTCCACCAAAACCCGCCTACGAAATCCGCAACCAATCACTCAGCTCTCAAACTAAAGGCCAAAAGAGGCACCATATTGAAAAACCAGAGAGAGAGAGAGAGCGAGCAAGAGAGAGAGATTCTCTCCGGCTTGATGATAATACACGCACGGAAATGTCCTGTTTCTCGATCCGAGCACGGCCACATGATTCGTAGAATGAGTGTGAAAATGAGGATCTGCTGACCGACTAATAACCAACAATCTGGGCCACATGACCGACTAATTAAGGGCGGGGACTCGAAAATGGGGCAACCGTGTCGCCAATCTAGGGAGAGGGCTCCGCCTGCTGCAGCATGGCCCCGCCAACTGGGTGTACCCAGGCTCGGCGTGCCGGGCCCTCGGGCCGAGGGTGGGATCGCAGCCCCCCGCCCAGACCGCGAGGGCGCGATCGCCCAACGAGCGAGCCTAGATGGGCGCAGTGCCAGCGCTTGCCTGAGCCTCACTGTCAATGGATTCAGGCAAGGGCTCACTGAAATAGCCTCGTTGATCCGGGGCGGCGGCGAGCTCGCTCGGCGGCCCGCCCCCCACTCGCTCCGGCTTGCCGTCGCGCCCGGATCGGTGGGGGGCTCGCTCGAGTGAGCCCTTGCCCGGATCGGCGATGGTTGCTCAAGCAAGCTACCACAACGGAAGGAGCAGTATGAGCAAGTCATCGAAGAACTTACCTCGAACAAGAAGGAGCAGCCTCGTTGGTGTCGGTGAAGGAGCAGCCTCGTGGGTGAAGGAGTAGCAGCGGTGAAGGAGCAAAGAATGAGCTCTGCGCAGGAGAGGAGTAAAATTGTTTCTTATTTTGGAAGCTCAGCCCTTCCAAAATTGTTTCTTATTTCTATGCCGAGAAATAAGAAGCTAGTTTTTTTTGTTTCTTGTTTCTCCTCCAAAGTTGTTTCTGGGCATAAATTTTTGTAAAAATGTGCCGGGGAATAAAAAATTTACCAAACACATTTCTATTCTCAAACTGTTTCTGGGAACAAAAGAACAGAAATTTTTACTGTTTAGCACTTTACCAAACGAGCCCTTAGTCTCAGATAAGGACCTCAACTTAGAATCCAACCAAATCTTATTTCTAGCTAAGGGTATTTTTGTCTAAGTACTTTTTTTACTCTTTCTTCTTCTTTTTTTTCTTTTTCCTTTTTGTCTTTTCTTTCTTTCTTTCTTCATCTTGCTCGTGCCCCCTTCATTCTGCATCGTCTCCTTCATTCTGCATCACCTCCTTCTTGACAAGAGCATCAGCCTCCTCACCAGCAAGCTTGCGCAGGTGCAGAACAATTTGAACAATTTAGGAAAAGAAGAAAATGGAAAGATATTCAAGAAGGTTGCAGTTTTGCAAACCTACAAACTGTGTGCTTCAGTTTTGCAGCCTCCATCAACGAACTTCAAAGTGTGTGCTCTACATTCTGCCATTACGCGTCCTCGTGCATGCACTCATCAATTTTGGCAAAAGCGAGATTGAAGTTATTCGCCACCAGTTGCCTTCTCCAACAATGAAATCTTCAGGATACCTGGGAACTCCCATTGAAGAGCCTCTTGGGTACCACTTTGGGATCGACTTTCTGTCATTGGCCCGAAGCGACTGGTGATGATGATGAACTTGAGAATCTAGAAATATTGATAATTGGGTTTTGTTTTTATTCTTTTTGCTTGTAAAAACTTATTCTGGTATTTAAAATAACAGTTTCATGTTCTGCCTGAGTGTGAAATTGGCCTTTACGGACAGTTTATTGGGAATGTTCAGTTGAGTCTAGGTTGGATGATTCATAACATTCATAGACGCAATTTTGCATGGAGGCGGAATATGTGGCTTCTCGAGATGGTTCAAATGTGTAGTGCATGCTGGTTATCTAAAAAGGTTGATGAATCATTATGACTGTGAGCCTATTTCGAGATGGTTCAAATATGAGTTGTGAGTCACATCTTGGCTCGCTCATGCTCGATCTAGGGCTCGGATTGACCTCCATCTTTTGACGAAGGAAACTGGAATTGCTATTGAGGACGGTGGGAGACGAGGATGGCAAGGTCAGTAAGGAGATAGAGATGGACTCTAGAGAAGGTGATGTACAGAGCGAAGAAGACGGAGACATGAGGAAGAGAAGAGAAGAGAAGAAAGAGCAAGGAAGAACAAGAGAGAAAAGAAATAAAAGAAGAAAGAAAGAGTAAAAAAATTCCTTAGACAAAACTACCCCTAGCTGCAAATAGGGTTTGGCTAGTTTCTAGGTTGAGGTCCTTATTTGAGACTAAGTTAATCACTTCAAGCCTTTATTTGAGATCAAGTTGGTCACTCCATACCCTTATTTGAGATAAGGTCCACTTCAAGCCCTTTTTTAAGAAAATGATTTCACTTCATATTCTTATTTGAAATTTTCTCAAGAATAAATAATTGAGTCACAAATGATGTACATTTTTAATTACTGTACATAATCAGAACTCCAAGTACCAAAGATACACCACTACTTATGCCAAACTCTAATCCATTACTTAGAAAGATCTTCGGTAGCACTAATCTAAATACCCTTGAACTCCGAACTCAGCCAATATGGAAAGAAATTTTGAAGTGAGCCTAACCTCAGTAAATGAGATCTACTCACCACTCGACTCACCACTCGACTCGAGAGTACAACAACATAATAATAACCAACAAGTAATATCACATATCATTTCAAGGAATCACTATAATTCAAACAATATCAATCACTCGTTTGGCAAGAGTACAACATATACTAAACTCATTCATCTAAAATTTACATGCTCATAATAAAATGATTCGATCACTTAGGGAATACTCTATGTATTCTACATGATTCAAGAATTTGTAACACAATCTCAATATAACATATCAAGCATTTCATTGTTTGTGAGCATGTCTCATAACATAGATTCACAAACATGTCAAGGTCCCCCGTATTCTACCAACATATTCGTAAAAGCCGTTACAAGCATTGCCAACCATGTCAAAGCTCCCAACACTAGTCCACTATAGTAATTAGGAGATCAACCTACTATATACAACAAATATTCACCCACACTTTCCAAACTTATTTCTTAAATTTCTTCAAGATGTAAAACATGTGTTGTCAATGACTATTATCACACTAACTTTTGGCATCTTCACTGTTCACAGAATAATTTATATGCTGTAAAAAATGTTTTTGCCCTTGTATTACAAAAAGTTACTATTTTACCCCTGTACATGCATAGTTTGACCTCTCTGATGATTTTGCTCATCAAAATCATTCAAAATCCTCTTGAAATCATTCGACCATGTTTTTATTCATGAAATATTGTCATGATCCATAAAATTACTCACAACATCTCCTCATGGCATCATGAATATAATACACTTTTCACAAAATATAAATAACAATAGGGTTAACATCACGAAAAATCTAAAACTAGTACACTTATGATAAATTTACCCTAAACTAATTTTTTATCACCAAAAACCTTAAACTAGTACACACGTGTGATAAATTTACTCATTATTAGTTTTAGTTAAATTTTACTGTTAAATTGTTGAGTTGAATGACACGTGGAAGTCAATGGGTATGCCAATTTGTAGTTTTACCTCTCTTTTTGTTACATGTTTACCGATTTGTGATTTTCCGAGATATCAATAATATTTAATGGAAAGTAAATTTGTTATAAGTGTAACAATTTAGAATTTTTGGTGGTCAAAAAATTGGTTTGGAGTAAATTTATCATAAGTGTACCAGTTTGGGGTTTTCCGGTACATTAACCCATAACAATGTCACGATAAAAGCACAAGTAGATAATATTATTCTCATCTTATATCAACATGGCATCACCCATGATACAAAATCATACATAGTCTTGCATTTTATTAGCTCAACATGAAATCATTAATTCCTTTAACATCATAGATCTATAATATTATCCATACTTCAAGCTCAAATAAAATAAGGATTAAGAGTAATAAGTGGATCAATCCAATTAAAGCCATAGAGATTCACATACCGTGAGCAAAATACTTGAATATTTCAAGGCCTTAATCACTTGAAAATAAAAAAAAACAAGAATAAAATTTATCAACTATCTAAATACATATTTTTCAATCAAAAATTAATAATAAAAGGAAAATGAAGTCCATCATGAATTTTACCTTGAAAGATGCTTTAGAGCTTGGCAGAAAACTTAAAGGAACTTTGCTTGTTGTTTTGGAAAGGGAAAGGGAAATTGCACGTCAAGATAAGAAGATGAAGTTGCACGTCCAAGAAGGAGAAGGGAATATATATTTGTCTTCCTCCTTTGCTTATTTAAATAATAATTTTAACTCATGTTAATTGACTAGGGTTATAATTATGATATCAAGTAACTATAGTTGCAAATAATAGATATAAAGTAACTAGTGTTAAAATATTATTTCATCCATAATATCATGCATGATGTAATCTTATGATTAAAGCATATGGTTGGAAATTGAGGAGATGTGACAACATAAATGAGTGGTAAGTGGCTATGAGAGAGGGAGAGAGACAGAGGGAGAGAGTAGAGTTCGGCCAAGGCATGTGCACGAATGAGAAGCTTGATTTAATTTGAAATCATTTAAACATTAATAGGTTAGAGTTAAAAAAAATGATGTTGTGCATGATGTAATCACATAGTTCAAATATATGATTGAAAATGAAGGAGATATGACACTATAAATGAGTGATAAGTGGCTAACTTTGCTGGCAAAACTTGTGGTAAAAATAGTTCTAAGAGTAGCTAATAGGTTTTGGCTTTGAAAGAGAGACCGAGAAGGTGATTGAAAGTGAATATCAATAATCATGTTGATAAAAATTAGTGCCCTAAATAGATTTAATTGAAGTTTGTGTCTTCAAGGCACTTTGGGCACATTTTTAACGTATAGTAAGCAACTGATGCCCCAAAATGCTACTCGTAATATGTGACCTTTATGAAACCTACTTATATTAATTTCCTTATACAATTTTTACACGCAGAAGCATAATAAAATAATTACGCATCATCCCACACACGATCAACCAAGTAGACTAATATACATTTGCATCTTTACGACAATATCTAAAATTACTATATTGATACAAATATTCAAAAGAAAACACAATACATTATATAAGCTCAGAGAAGAGATCGGGCTTACTTAGCACCTCTACAAACATACTAACAAAAGTTTGCTTGTAAATAATCAATCTATTTTTCCAAGGGTCTATAACTTCGGACAACATCACATGTCCTCCATTGTCATAATCAAGTGAACCATCAACTCCCATCATTGGACCAACTAGCTTGCCATTAACATTATCGTACCATATAATAAAATGATGAGGGATACACTCTGGTAGCCCTATATCTACCCAAATAGTAGAACGTGCTCATAGCTGCATTCAAAGTATACAGACACTCCAAAATATAGTGGCCGATAAGTGTACAGATCTGTATAATAAAAATATGAGTTAAAACCCAATAAATGAAATATTGAGTGTAAGGTAGGAGATCTTCTTACAACTCAACTTGGTATCAACAAAATAATGCGAATCAAGATAAATTTCATAAATATGCACATACAAAATGAATGTGGGAAAATACATTAGTTTTTCATCATGATATGCAATGAAAATGATAGGATAATGTGGCATAAAAATTACTCACTCAAATGGAAGCATATATATAATTTCATGATTCACAACTATTTATCACATAATAGCTTAGCAATATACACAAGTGAGTATCTAGTCTCTACTCATCGCTACCAGGACCCATTTTAACTAACGAGGCATCATCACCACTAACTCATGCAGACGAAATCATTAATACCTCTTTGCCACAGCACTCGGCCCATTCATCATTGGTATCCTCTATATCACTAAAGATAAATACATCACTGTATAACGTCATAACGATAGCTATTCCATAATATCACATCACAAGCTAGACAAGGCTATTATAGATTGTATGAATTATAGGATTTAGTGTCCTCTCAACCTTGTAGAGACCCATCTTAGATGGTAGAATATCTGTCTTTTCCCAGAGTTTTATACACACAGTTCACTCTCTAGCAAATAAGCCATAGCAAAGGTCTTCATTACATTGCATCATTTATACAAAATTCATTATAACACAATAAATGCCACGTATATCTTCTATTTCTACAATTGTAAATAATAAGGTGAATGTGTTAATCTCTTGGTATTTCTCGTATAAATTGTGACAATCAATTAGTTACGTACATTTCAACATATAAACATTAATCCTCATTTCATCATGCCATCATAGATTAATAGAGAATTTTCACAAATTCATTTTTTCTTGGGATGCTTTTAGCTTTAGACAATAATGCTTCCATAATTTAAGTAACTAGTATCATTTTCATTTTTTAATAGCACCCTTGATTAAACTCACATTTACCACTAAAATTAAAGATAATTTCGTATAATTAAGAATTTTAGAATTACATTATTTCCCCAATAAAATTTCTCGTGTTATAATTTTTACCCCTAACTTTTGATTTGCATCTAATCAAGCCATATTAATTAAATTAAATACCAAAAGCTATCCTTTTGTTATCTAAGACATATGATTATTTTATTTACACTATAAACAAGCCGAAGATTTTAAGAAGTACCAAAACAACCCACTTTTAATTTAATCATTTAATTAAGCCCATTTTTATCTTTTAAGATAATTGTTTAACAGTCCCCAAAATTTTTATATTTCACAACTCGGTTTGTTAGTTTGTTGGAATTACATATTTTTCCCTAAAGCTTCAAAACTAATTATTTTGAACGGTTTGATATGATGAATCATGCGGAAGATGATCGTTCTCACGAAGATCTATGAATTACAATTGCTAACCTCGACCTCCAATCGAACCTGTGATTGGTAATCTCGATACAAACGCGACTTGTTGACAAACCTGCGTCAACCAATCCACGCTATAACGCCCACGAACAAGAGAATTCGCGATCTTGCTCGATAAGTTAAATTCGATCGCGTACAAAGGGAACCTTGATAAGATCTAGTCCTCAAAAGATCTCAAGAAGAATACTTTGCTAAATAAAATTCTCCCTCTTAGAAACCTATAAGCAACCTTATATAGGGTGCTAACCCTAATTCTAATCCTACTAGGATTAAAATTACAAAAATAACCTTAATTATTAAAAATTCGTCCAAAAATAGAAAAAGGCCTAAAAGTTCACCTAAACGACTCCAAATCGCTAAAAAACATCATCAATCACTACTAAAGTAGTGTGTATTGATCAGCAGCCCGTTTCCAAGCGTCCATCCAAATTTGAGCCAATTCGAAGTTCGTCAATTTTAAGCTCCTTCGGAATTCGCTGGACCAAAAGTAATCATGTTGCGCTAAGGAGTTTCAGAATCTTCAAGTTTCGAATTCAGATTATTTTCATTCCAAATATCTTGAATCATGATGCCGATAGCTTGTTTGAATTCCTTCGCTCTCGCTCGGTGATCAGGCCCTAGCGGATAAAATAACGGGTTCCTAGCACCTCCTCCTCGATAGGGTTCGATGTCCACATCATTCCCTCCCCGTGCAAAGGATTTGCTCTTAAATCAGCGTCTCGCATCAAAAAAAAGAGTCAAATCAGAAACATTGAAAGTAGCACTAATACCATACTCACCGGAAGGTCAAGCTTGTAAGCATTATCGTTAACTCTTTCCAACACCATAAATGGTCCATCCCTCGCGGTAGCAATTTAGAGTGTTGTTGTTTGGGAAACGCCTCGTGCTCATATAAACCCAAACCCAATCTCCGGGCTCAAACACTACTTTCTTGCGCCCTTTGTTGGCTTCACTTTGCATCGCTTTGTCTTAAGCTCAATATTCATCGCGTCCTCTCATGTAAAGTCTTCATAAATTCAGCTTTCTTAGCACCATCTAAATCTACACGCTCAGCAATAGGTAAAGGGGTTAAATCTAACGGAGTTAAGGGATTAAAACCATAGACAACCTCAAACAGTGTGAATTTAGTAGCAGAATGCACGCTCCTATTATAAGCAAACTCAACATGCGGTAAACAATCTTCCCAAGACTTAATGTTCTTTTTAATGATAGCACGCAACAATGCCCCTAAAGTCCTATTAACTACTTCAGTTTGACCATCAATTTGTGGATGACAAGTATTAGAGAATAAAAGTTGTGTACCTAACTTCTTCCACAATGTCTTCTAAAAGTAGCTTAGAAATTTAGTATCTCGATCAGAAACAATGGACCTAGGCATGCCATGCAAATGCACAACTTCTGTTTAAAGAACAATTCAGCAACATTCGATGCATCATCATATTTATGACAAGGTATAAAATGAGCCATCTTTAAAAATCGATCAACAACCACAAAAATAGAATCCTTACCATACTTAGACCTAGGCAATCTTCACATAAAATCCATAGAGATATCAACCCAAGGATGCGTCGGGATGGGCAAAGGTGTATACAAACCATGTGGTTTAATCGTAGACTTAGCCTCGCTTACATGCAATACATCTCTCGCAAATTCGTGTAACATCTCGTTTCATGTGTGGTCAAAAAAAATGTTCATGCAGCACTTCATAAGTCTTATTGATTCCAAAATGCCTCATTAAACCACCACACTATGTGCCTCTCTTTGACTAACAACTCGCAAAAAGAGCATCTAGGCAAACACAACTTATTTTCACGAAAGAGATATCCATCGTGCCTATAAAACTTTTCAAACGCAGCATGCTCACAAGCTTCAAATACTCTTCCAAAATCATCATCGTCAACGTATAAACCTTTGATATGCTCAAAACCTAGACACTTTGCTCCTAGAGTAGTTAGAATTGCATACCTTGAGAAAGTGCATCGGCTACCACATTTTCCTTACCTTTTTTGTACTTGATTATATATGGAAAAGTCTCAATGAACTCCAACCATTTGGCATGTCTTTTGTTCAACTTTTGCTGCCCCCTCAAGTACTTTAAGGTCTCGTGGTCGGTGTAGATCACAAACTCTTTTGGCCACAAGTAATGTTGCCAATTCTCCAAAGTTCGCACCAAAGCATACATCTCCTTATCGTAAGTCGGATAATTCAATGTCGCTCCACTTAACTTCTCGCTGAAATACGCTATAAGACGTCCTCCTTGCATCAACACGGCTCCAATTCCTGTACCAGAAGCATCGCATTCTATATCAAAAGTAGTACTGAAATTTGGTAAAGATAACAAAGGAGCATTAGTTAACTTATCCTTTAACAGATTGAATGCTCTCTCTTGCTCTTCTCCCCACGTGAAACCCACGTGCTTCTTGATAATCTCGGTTAAAGGTGCGGCGATGGTGCTGAAGTTTTTACAAATCTATTTATAGAAACCGGGCTAAACCATGAAAGCTGCGCACCTCTCCTATTGTCTTAGGTGTTGACCATTCACGGATTGCTTTCACCTTTTCTTCATCAACCTGTATTCCGTCAACACCAACAACAAAACCTAGAAATACTAATTTGTCGGGTTACAAAACAGTACTTCTTTAGGTTAGCATATAATTGTTCAGCCCTTAAAACCTGCAAAACAGCTCGCACATGCTCAATATGGTCATCAAGGTTTCGACTATATACCAGGATATCATTAAAATAGACAACTACAAATCGACCAATAAAAAAGCACGCAGAACATGATTCATAAGTCGCATGAAAGTACTAGGTGCATTAGTTAAACCGAATGGCATGACTAACCACTCATATAACCCATACTTGGTCTTAAATGCAGTTTTCCATTCATCCCCTCTTTCATTCTCATTTGATGATAACCACTTTTCAGATCAATTTTAGTAAATATACAAGCTCCATGCAATTCATCCAACATGTCATCTAACCTAAGAATAGGATGTCGATATTTTACCGTTATGTTATTGATTGCTCGACAATCAACACACATCCGCCACGACCCATCCTTCTTTGGCACCAACAAAACGGGAACAGCACACGGGCTAAGAGACTCTCTCACATATCCTTGCTTTAGTAATTCGCTAACTTGCTGCTGAAGTTCCTTTGTCTCTTCAGGATTGCTTCGATATGCGGATCGATTAGGCAATGGTGCACCGGGGAATCAAATCGATTTGATGCTCTATGCCTCGAAATCGGTAGTAAACCTCTAGGAAGTTCATCGGGAAAGACATCTTCAAATTCCTGCAATAAAGACACAACAGAACTCTTGGCAAATTCGGGTCAAGTTCGTTAGTAGTAAATAAAGTGCCTTTTTGTACCAAAGTACAAGTATCGGTCGGTCAAAAACAAAAGCTCTCCTCACTTGGCTCGATTTTACATAAAATTCTTTTCTTTCTTTTCTTTTTCTCTCTCCTTTTCTCTCGGTTTTTACCACTTTACTCTTATTTTCCTCTCCTTTTACTTGTGTCTCGGAGTTTCCACGCTGGGCCCTCGGTTTTATCACTTTTCTCTCTCTCTCAGCCTCACGTTGTAGTTTCAATTGATCTTCATACACCTCGGTGGGTGTCATTGGTACCAACGTGTATGTCTTCGACTCATCACCAATGAATATCGGTTAGTGTACCCGTCATGATGTACCTTTCGATCATCTTGCCATGGCCTACCAAGCAAAAGATGCCTTTGCTTGCATAGGTATAACATCACACATTACCTCATCCTTATATCGCCCTATCTCAAATGGAACTCGAACTTGCTTGATACTTTTACTTCACCACTATCGTTCAACCACTTTGCAATCTATATGGTCTTGGATGCTTTGTAGTCTTCAATCCCAACTTCTCCACCATGGTACAACTTGCCACATTTGTACAACTACCTCCATCAACAATCAAGCTACAAATCTTACCATTCACCAAGCATCTTGTATGGAACAAGTTATCGAGTTGTTAGTGATGCTCCTCCTCTTTGACTTGAACATTAAGAGAACGTCTAACCACCATCAATTCACCTTTTCTTGGCATCTCAACATCACTACAATCCTCCAATGGTGGCATGTCATCATCCTCTTCATCCCTCTCACTTTTCGATTCAACATCATTATGTCGGTCATGACCATCACCCTCCTATTAGGGCACTGATTTGCCATATGACCCCTGCCCAAACACTTAAAGCATTTAATATCACGAGTCTTAGTGTTAGGGTTTTCAGTTTTACCTGAAGCCGGATTTGAAACAACTTTGCCATCCTTCTCCTTTTCCTTCAAAGTTTCAGTCTTGATATTGTTTCCCTTCCAATTCGGCTTCTCGTCTCTCTTCCAATTAGACTTCCAATTCGAGCTTGAACCTCCACCACTCTTGTAATTTCGATCCAACTTCAATTGCCGCTCAACTTTGATGGCTTTGTCCACTAATTCCTCCAATTCAACGTAGTGTTGCAACTCCACTACCCTTGCTATATCTCGGCTCAAACCACACAAAAATCGTGACATTGTGGCCTCACGGTCTTCCACCACATTAGCACGGATCATAGCAATCTCCATCTCTTTATGGTATTCTTCCACACTCCTATTGCCTTGTGTAAGATTTTGCAGCTTATGGAACAAGTCTCTGTGATAATGACTAGGTATAAAGCGCCTCCTCATCACTTTGCTTTCATCGCATCCCACGTTTCTATTGGTCTTTCACCATTCGTCTCTTGCTAGTCACAAGTTGATCCTACCAAATTATAGCATAATCAGTGAATTCAACAGCTGCAATTTTTACCTTTTTGAGCTTCGAATATCGCTAGCAATCAAATACCATCTCCATCCGTTTCTCCCATTCTAGATATGCATCGGGATCATTCTTTCCTTGGAAAAATGGAATCTTCATCTTGATGTTGCCAAGTTCATCGTCTTCTCGATGTCTAAATCCTTGGCGTCCGTTTCTCCTCTCAAAATTGCCATCTCGATCATCTTACGTGGTCGGACACATATGCATCATTAAATTGCCGTTGCCATCTAGGTTGTGTCCTAGGCTCCTCTCGCTGATTTTGTGGCCTCCCTCGTGGTGGCTTTCGGTCATCTTCAAGTCTCGTCTCACATCTTGTAACTTTCGGTTGCTAAGTGCTTCAATTTGTAAACTCAATTCTTTGGATGCTGCTAGAATCGCATCATCCCTTGGATGAGTGCGATCCTCCTTTGATTCACACTTCCTGGCCTGAGCTTGACATTTTTTTTTTAAACCTGCAAGAAAATGTTAGAGATAAAAAAAAAATCTCACTAGTCACTCCCTCACGTTTTCCGCTCAAAGTGTTTGTCACTCCTCTCGTGTTTAACTCAATTTCGGCTTTTTCTTCCCTTAATTAAACTCACACACTCTTGCCTTTTACCTCTCGTTTCCTTCTAGAAAGCTCTTTTTTCAGACTTGAATCTAGTCTCACAAGCTCCTCATAACAATCGATAAACCACCAAACAAGATCAAATTCAACAATATACCGATCAACTCAGCAATTCAGCAAATTTTTGCGAGATTCGGATTCAACTTCAATTTCTGCTACTGAAATATATTTTTTTTTCTATTCGGTCCAACTATCAATGATAAAAAAAAAAAAAAAACGAGTCGTCCTCTTGATTTTTTTTTTTCCTTTGCTTCTTTTTTTTTGCTCTCTTTTTTTTTTTTTTTGCTTTTTTTTTTTTGCTCTTTTTTTTTTTTTTTTTTTTTTTTTTTTTTGACGAACTCAAGTACAATATATAAAAAAAAAAACAACTAGGACCGAAAACCCTAAATCAAAATTGAAATTATAGCAAGAACAAATTTAGAACCCTAATTCGATTAATAACGAAAAGTAGTAAAAGTAGGATAAGTAGACCTTGTAGAACCAGCTCTGATACCAGATGATATGAATCTATGCGGAAGATGATCGTTCTACGAAGATCTATGAGTTACGAATTGCTAACCTCGACCTCCAATCGAACTCCGCGATTGGTAATCTCGGTCTGAACACGACCTGTTGATTTAACCTGTGTCAACCAATCCACGCTTATAACGCCACGAATAAGAGAATTCGCGATCTTGCTCGATAAGTTAAATTCGATCGCCACAAGAGAACCTTGATAAAATCTAGTCCTCAAAAGATCTCAAGAAGAAAACTTTGCTAAATAAAATTCTCCCCTCTTAGAAACCTATAAGCAACCTTATATAGGGCGCTAACCCTAATTCTAATCCTACTAGGATTAAAATTACAAAAATAACCTTAATTATTAAAAATTCGTCCAAAAAATAGAAAAAGGCCTAAAAGTTCACCTAAACAACTCTAAATCGCTAAAAAACATCATCAGTCACTACTAAAGTAGTGAATATTGATCAGCAGACCCGTTTCAAGCGTCCATCCAAATTTGAGCCAATTCGGAGTTTGTCAATTTTAAGCTCCTTCAATGATTATTTGGACCAAAAGTAATCATATTGCGCCAAGGAGTTTCAGAATCTTCAAGTTTCGAATTCAGATTATTTTCATTCCAAATATCTTGAACCATGATGCCGATAGCTTGTTTGAATTCCTTCGCTCTCGCTCGAGTGATCGGGCCTAGCGGATAAAATAACGGATTCCTAGCACCTTCTCCTCAATAGGGTTTGATGTCCACATCACGGTTTGATTTTCTTTAATCAATCTTACTTAATAACTCACTAATTAAAGTTGGTGCTTTTTATTAAGACAAAAAAAAGTCGGGCCATAATTGTCATTCCAAGTAAAGTTGATGTTTTTTTTAATTATCCCAAAATAGATTGAGATATTAGGTAATTTTAGGTAAATATTTTCAATTGCGGTAAATAAATAGGGAAATCGAAGTTTATTTTAAAGGCAATAAATCGAATAAATATTTTGAACCAATACAAACATATAAATAGACAGAAAATTTAGGATATCACACTTCAACTTCCAAATTTTGTTACAATATAGGCCACGGGGCCCACTTTGACCACGGTCAAAGCTTGGAAGACGGTCAAAATAAAGGGGGCATTAAAATTTTGCTGATGATGTTGACACATAAATTTTAGCGACACATTAAGTCATTTATTACATAGAAATTTAGGAATCGACCTGACCCTTAAACAAAAATATTATTCATTGGCATGTTAGAAGCACTCGCATTGAAGTAACAAGGCTATATAAATTCCATTTTAATTGGACTAATGGACTTAAGTAATTGAGGTTCTGAGCTTAATTAAATTATTTGGACTAAACCTGCGTAAATTGAAAATTTAGCCAAGCCCATTACTAGTCAAGTGGCCGAAAATATCACGGGTGAACTAAATCTGTTAAATTAATTTTTCATTGATCGAAATTGGGAAAGATAGAATTCTATGTTGTCAAATTCTAGATCTCGAGGGGCACATATTTAATCTTTGAGGGAAGCAATCTAGACATATAAGCTGAAACAAAAAAAAAGAACAAAAGAAAAAAAAAAACAGTCTGGCTTTAAGCGTGTGAAAGAGAATAAAGTAGGAAATGGTCTAAGATAAAAAAAAAAAAGACAAAGGAAAATAAAAGGATAAGAAGACGTGGGCAAAAGTGAAGAATATCATGGGTAGTAAAGAAAAACACAAAGAAGATAAGGAAATGAGCATAAAGAAAACAGAGCTGGAGTGAAGCAATGAAAGACGGGGCATGGAAGGGCTCAAACTTGAAAGAAAATAAAAGATTTGTTATTTTTTCGAAGGAAAGTGAATTTCTCTATAAATAGAAAACTCACAATAAAAGAACGAGGCTCATAAAGAGAGAGCTTTCATGCCCATCTATCTTACCCTCTCTCGGCACTTCAGACTTCTCACAATCCATCACAAATGCACTAAAACAAAAAAAATTTCTCGACCTTGGATAAGTGACAAACCTTGAAGGAAGAGAGCAACCGGGATGTCTCTCAATCCAACAACGTCTATGATTAGTTCAAATGTCATCAATGATGTCATCTTAAGTATTATGTTCAAATACTATGTGAGAATTAAGGTAGGTGTTCAAATTAAAGAGTGACAAATGACATGATTTAGATAAAAAAAAAAGATTGAGATATTAGGTAAATTTCGGTAGATATTTTAAATTGCAGTAAGTAAACAGGAAAATTGATGTCCATTTTAGATGCAATAAAGTAGAAAACTAATTTAAACCAACTTAATTACAAACATAATAAATAGAAAGATAATTTAGGATGTCACACTTTAGCTTCCAAAATTTGTTACAATATAGGCCACAAGGCCCACTTTAGCCACGGCCCAACCAGCGGCCAAAACTTGGAAGCCAATAAAACAAAAAGGGACCTAAAATTTTGTTAATGGTGTCAACACCTAAATTTTGGCGACACATTAAGTCACTTATTACATAAAACTACAAAGATCAATCCTGACCCCTACACAAAAATATTATTAATTTGCATATTAGGAGCACTCGCATTAATCGTAACAAGCCCATATAAATTCAATTTTAATTGGACTAAGGGACTTAAGCACAAGAGGTTCTGAGCTTAATGAAGTTATTTGGACTAAGCCCACGTAAATTAAAATTTTAGCTAAGCCCATTATTGGTAAAATGGCCGAAAATATCACGAGTGAGCTAAATTAATTTTTCATTGATCAAAATTGGGAAAGATATAATTCTATATTGTCCAAGTCTTCGATCTCAAGAGGGCACATATTTAATCTTTTAGAGGAGTAATTCGAACGAACAAGTTTAAACAAAAAAAGGACAAAAGAAAAAAAGTATAGTCTGGCCTTGAGCATGTGAAAGAAAAGAAAGCAGGAATGGGCCAAGATATAAAGACAAAGGAAAAGAAAAAGATAAGAAGACGTGGGTAAAAGTGAAGGGCATCATGAATAGCATAGAAAAACACAAAGAAGATAAGGAAATAGACATAAGGGAAACAGAGTTGGAGTGACGCAATGAAAGACAGGACATAGGAGGGCTCAAATTTGAAAGAAAAGAAAAATTTGTTGTTATTTTTTTAAAGGAAAGTGGACTTCTCTGTAAATAAAGCGGACATCGTAGAGGAACAACTTTCATGGCCATCTACCTCACCCTCTCTTGGCACTTTAGGCTCCTCACTATCCATCATACATGCACTAAACTAACTTCTCTTTCAGCCTTGGATAAGTGACAAACCTTGAAGAAAAATTATAGTTGGGCGGCCCTAATCTAGCATCCATATTCACGATCTTGGTGATTTCTTGGTGAGGTATCCATCAAATTTTACTTCCCTGCCACCATCATCAATTTACATTCGGAGAGTCAAGGTACTCCCTTTTTGGTTTAAAAACTTCACATTCTCTCTTCTAGAAAGCAAGTGCAAGATTTTTTCAGCCAATTACTGCTAGTTCCCATATTTACATTGATGATATCGTCTTGTTCAATTTAGTGCTGATGAGGAATTTCATTGTAAATTACTAGCCCAATTTGATGATATCCTCTTGTTCAGTCCTAATGAGGAATCTCATTGTAAATTACTAGGTCAATTTGCTGATTTTGTCAAGTAGTATGGCATAATGCTTTCACAAAGAAAGATGGTAATAGCCCAAAAAGAAATTGCGTTCTTTGGAATGCATCTTAAGGATGGTTCTTACTATCTAGGGAGCACATTGTAAAAGAGTTGCTGAAATTTCCTAATGAGAATTTTTCCCCCCAAACAAGAATAACAGTCCTTATTAATTACTTAAGGGACTTTGTGCCAAAGGTTTCATGGCTCATGCATCCATTGCAAAAGATGCTCAAGAAAAATCCTCCTCCTTGGGGGAAAATCTTAAACTAGTGCAGTCAAAGCTTTCAAAGAAAAACTTAAATTTTTTCTACCATTGCAAATCCCTTCCCATGGCCAAAAGATCCTCTAGACAAATGCTAGTGACAATTATTGGGCAACTATTCTTTTAAAACAAGTTGTAGGCAAGAGACATATTTGTGGATTTTAAAGTAGAAGGTTAGTAGATTTTGAAATGTATTATTATTCCACTTTTAAGGAAATTTAACTGTTAAGTATGAAATCAAGAAATTTGAATTCCATCTTATTAGTTATCATTTTCTTGTTGAATTGGATATGTCATCGTTCAATTAGATGATGAAGTTCAAGAACCAATTGCCTCATTTACAACTTCTCCGATAGGTGGAATGGTTTTCAAAATACTCTTTTGAGTCTAAACATATTGAAAAAGATAAGAATATATATTTGAAAATCTCCTTTCTAGGCCCAAAGAAGACTCTTCTTCATTATTTAATGTATGTTTCTAGAAGTCCGACCGGTGGATTTCGAATACAAGACATGAAACCTAGATTCTCTAGTAGAATGTATCATCCTGAAGTTCCAGATTTGATCAAATTCAACACTTCTTTTGATAATCTCACAAACCTCGTGTGAGAATATCAATACAAGATCTTCTGGAAGTATGGTGGGCTGAATTTTCAACCAAATGGCATGCATCCGAATTATCCATTCATTTGATCCTTTGTCTTTCTCCCCAAAAGACAAATTTTCTAAGTACTCAAATGGTTTTATTCGTATGCATTTAATTGCCATACTTTTGTCATTCAATTTCCAACAATAAAAATACCATGAATTATCAGTCAAGCAATTCGAGAAATCGATGATGGTGGAAAATACCACCAGTTTGCAGAAATAGGGAGAAGAACATTAGAAGTGCCAAAACTTATGTACGGCGCTCACTTTAATGCCAAAAGTTTGTTTCGAATTACTTAAGTGCCAAAATAAAATAAAAAAAAAACGATCACTTAAGTGATAACGGCAAAAAATTTCGACCAAATTAATATGTGACTTTTTTAATTAAATTTTAATCTGCATGGCATTTTCACGTGTATATTTCAAATATCGCAGTCCTACATGGCATTTCCACGTGTAAATTTCGAATTTTTAATTATTTTTTAATTATTTTTTGTTTTTTCCTTCTTTTCTTCTTTTCTTTTTATTTTTCTTCTTCTTCGTTTGGCCGGTGACCGAACACCGGCCACCGGCCATGGCCGGCTGCCTAGCCTCGCCCGAATGAGGCCGCCATTGCCCACCACGGGCAAGGCCTGGTCGACCTTCACTTGGGCAAGGGCGGGTGAGCCCCGGAGAGGCGAGGCTGGCCCTCGCCCAGGCCACGGCGGCCTCGCCGGGGGTCGCCTTCCCCTGGGCGACGCCCGACAAAGCCGCCGTGGCCTGGGCAAGGGCCGGCCCCAACGAATTTAGTGAGGGTCGGCCTCGCCTAGGCCACAGCGGCATCGCCTCGCCTGTGGTGAGCAACGGCAGCCTCGTCCGAGCGAGGCCAGGTGGCCAGCCATGGCTGGTGGCCAGTGTCCACATCAGCACCGACGTGGACACCAAAGAAAGAAAAGAAAAAAAGAAAAATAGAAAAATAGAAAAAAAAATTAAAATATTATTAAATATTGTCCTCGTCAGCATCAACGTGCCACGTAAGACTGAGAAATTAATAAAATATCGCCACATCAGATTTCCGACGACTCAAATTGGAGTTGGCACTTAAGTGATTGTTTTTTCAAAAAAGTGGCACTTAAGTGATCTGAAACAAACTTTTGGCACTAAAATGAGCGCCATACACAAGTTTTTGCACTTCTAGTGTTCTTCACCCACAGAAATGGTTTGTTGGTTTAAACCCTTAGGAGCATAGAAAGTCTTTTTCATTGAATAACTGAGAGTATGCAAGTCAGATCCAGAATTGCACACGATCATTTTCTTTTAAAGGATATGGATATTTGTTAAGCCTGACAGCAATGTTTCCAGATACGTGGCACATGTAGGCCTCATGACCTATAAAGCTCAATTGCCAAGCTTTATAAGATGATGTCATGTTGTATCGGAGTAAATCCGCGAGAATAGAAGGAAATCTAGTTAATATTCTATGAGAATAATCGCACCATTCCTCCAAGAGTTTGGCCAGATGATAATACCAATGTACAATGGGATTGTTCGTGCTATTATGAAAAGACAAAACCCCTGATTTAGACTGCTTTAGAGGAATTCAAAAAAGATAATCCAAACCAACTGTCAACTTCTCAGGACCCATGAGGTGGACCACTTTCTCAAGATCCCTTTGATTATAGACCATCATAAAGTCTTAGAGACTCCTCATCAATGATGAATGTAGACAACTAGCCACAGCCTGTCATGCTAGGGAACACATTTATCTCTAGGTGATATTCCAAGTGATATCCCTTTAGGCTCTAATGATGTTCCATCAAACTCTTATTAGTCTCCTTAAAAAAAAACCGTCGCATTTGAGATCTTTCCATCTGGATTTTTGTGACCAAGGAAAGTATAGAAGAAAAAGAAGAAAAAGGTGGTACGCCACTTAGAAAAGAAGATGGGATAGGATGCTCATCCCCTTCATCATCAAACGATGAATAGAAAGTGTATTAATAGTGTCTCACAATGGTGTTTGGGATGAGTAACGTGTCAAAAATATCAAAATGTCACCTTGATGAGTCACATGGTCATAAATGTCACATTGATGAGTCACACGAGTCATGTGTCATTAGTGAGTCATATGTAACTTGGCATTCTCTTATGCCCGTAAAAGGCATAGCTTGTAATATGTTGAGGTGGACTAGCTTCCAGCAATAAAATTGTGTGTATGTGTGCTTAAACCGTGCAAAGCTAAATCTTTCTTCTTCTCTTCAAATTTCTATCTAGTATTAGAGATCTTAGATTGGTAAAATAGCACCTTATTTTGATAGTATGCTCTGCAATTGCCTTGATGAGGATCTTAAGCATCAAAAATTGAGGCCAGAAGGTCTTATGTTCAGAATAAGAATTTAGACTGATGCCAAAAATTGGTCCTGACAAGGTACAGCCTAAGAGAGGCATCGTGAGAGGATTGAATATCTGCATTTGCTAAGTTCTTGTTATGAGCACTAATATCATCCACCTTCATCGACAATCATTCGCGTTCGCCAACCCCATCTACACGGTGTCCACAACCATAAGTCTCGCCAGCAATTCCAGTTAAACCTAGGCAAATCTCTTGCGCAAATCTAGGCACCTCTATCACTGCAAATCTCTTGGCCACGCTTTATAGCCCATGCCGCGCCCAAAGTCTCATTGCCGACTCAACTCTGGTTTGAGACATGCCTCGTCCTCAGCCCAGTAGGCTTCCTAACAAGCTAATCGAGCAACCACCAACAAGCTTCATCACGTCCTCAGCTTTAGTGATCTTCCGCACCCATCGTCGTTGTACCTCACTGCAAACCATCGTCGCTAGCTACTCCCAAGGGGTGTCAATGGGTCAAGTCGGGCCGGGTTTCTATGATACCCGACCCAACCCAAAACGTATGGGTCGCATGCTATCTCTGACCCGACCCAAAGCATATGG
Source organism: Syzygium grande (assembly GCA_024733475.1). NCBI lineage: Eukaryota > Viridiplantae > Streptophyta > Magnoliopsida > Myrtales > Myrtaceae > Syzygium > Syzygium grande. The sequence goes on along the minus strand of JAMXDD010000008.1, from coordinate 23,972,346 downwards.
AGTGAAAATTCAGGTTGGGTCGGGGTGGTCCGGGTCGGGTTTTCGGGTTTTTTTTTTTCTACCTATAAACCAGTACAAACTACAAAAGTGAGTATGAACCCGAATAGCCATAGAATCACTTCGAATTTCCCCATTTTCATTCTTATCATATTGCATTTCCCCAAAGTCAACGACTTGCAATGAGAAAAAAAATTAAATGGCATGCACAAGAAAGCACACTAGATAGCTAAACAACTATATCTGCTGCAGCTACGTGAAGCAAACTTGGTCATTATATCTGGAAAGAGACTCTCAGTTTCACATGCTCTCTTGCCACATTCATCACAGAAAAGTGTCCAGAAAGTGCCCAAATTTCAATAGACCACACTCAAAGATAACTCAAAATCATTTTGTTGTAGAAGTAGCAGATGTAAAATCATTTTGTTGTAGAAGTAGCAGATGTATTTGCTTTGCCTGAGGAACCACCTTTAGGAACTACGGGAATTCTTGGGGCAGGTGCAGATTCTAATATGGCAAATCTATTGCGACAAGTATCCCATGCCAGAGTATTGCAATGCCGGAGTCAACGCTAGACCAATCACCAACTTTATGGATAGAAAAATAAGGAATATCTGGCTACACAATTGCAAGATACCTGCACCCAAATCCAATAGGAAGCAAGCAGCTACAGTCACTCAAGTACCCAAAAGAAACAGTTGCAAGAATATTAAGTAATCTACAGTTAACAATCCATGTTAATGAAAATTAACAATATACAGGCATGAATTTGTTTGTAATTAGAGTTGCACTTTACATATTGAACAATATATTCATTCACTTCGTGTGCAGTCGCCCGAAAAAGGAAAAACAAAATAGGTTGCATGTCACGATGCATCTATAACATAGGAAAATTAAAATTTGACATAACTTACTTTCCAGAAGTACCCCAAATAAAACTTACTTTCCAGAAGTACCCCAAATAATTCATCACTTTCTACACTATTCTTCTCCCTCTCTAAACAATCATCCTTAATCAACACATAAATACATAAACCACTGTAAAGCCCTCATAGATTTTCCTCTGTAAGAACTTAGTAGCAATTTGCGCATTATGACAAAGAAACAGTAAACTTTATTTCAACGTTTTCTGTAAAACTCTCCTTCCAACTTCAGGAGAAGAGGTGACAGAACATAACAATAAGCTAGGCTTCCCATAACTACAGAGTACGAGTCTAGACCGACGTTCTTAATTTTCACAGGGAAAATCATTACCCTTCAAACATTTGATTTACGCATCAGGCAAATTAAATGGATGTTTATAACACATATTCAAATTAAGTGCATCTACTCCAAGAAATTATCGCGAAAAGGTTGACACATTTCCTCTTATGAGATTACGCTTAACTTACAAATGGAATAAGTAAAGCATTAGAAATTCAGAAGCGTTGCTCATACAGCTTCCAACCATTTCATTCCCAAAATACCACAGAAGTAGCTAAGCCGCATGTTGATCGACTACTGATAATATAGCAATGCATGAATTACAGACATTCGATAAATGAAGAGAAGCACAAATTTCTTGCAAGGCACCCAGATTCAGTCAGGCTGATATTTGGCAAGCGTTGCATCTACACGGGCCGCACGTTGAAAAAAAACTACAAAGCTTGTAGAAGCTAGATATTGGCTCAAAATACAGTACCCGTTCCCAAAGCCGAGAGCTCGACCTCATTGTTTTTCTGCATATACCACTGCAAACCCCACAAGGCTAGAACTAAATAGCAATCAAACATCCTTATTATTAACACCCACGGGAAAGAATTCCAATCGCAATCAAATGAAGCAAGGAAAGAAACAGGTGGCTTACGAGCTCGTACGTAGAAGAAGAGAGGCTTCTTGGTGTTGGAGACCTGAACACGGTTCATCTCGTGCAAGTCGGTGATGGCTATGTTGTTGATTCCTCCTCCGTCGGACCTCAAATTTTCTTGGGCACTAAACCTCAGTTTTGTTGGTGGAGGAGTCGAAGCCAAGAAGGAAAGAGACGAGAGACGAAAGAGACAGGGAGATGATGTATCCATCTAGGGGATTCCAGGGCTTTTTCAAGTCACGGGCCGGGCTGTCAAAAACAAAAAAAAAAGCCCGACCCGATCCGGCCCGAGCCGAAACAGGAATGATATCCGAAATTTAAAGCTCTCACCCGAACCGGAGGAGACCCGACCCGAAGAAGCCCTAAATTTGATGGTGAAATGAATATACTCACATCTACCGTGTAGATCCTCTTATGGTTTTCTGGGTGTTCTCGGTGCTAGGAAGAAGATAACGGATAGCGAAGTTCCTTTTTAAGCCATAGGAAAACGATGAAGTGAGATAATTTGGCTAAAGATATAACAAGGCTTTTCCTCGGTCCGTGTTTAAAGGTCGAGTCTTTCGGTGCACAACGGGTCTCGTGAATATGCATTTCGTGTTTTCTTTTGGGTTTTTCACAATCGAGAGTTTTGTCAACATTTGATTTTTCCAGCAACTGAAATTTAGTTGTTCGATTCAGTTTTGTCGTGTTTACTTTTTTCTGCTAATTTCACGTCTAGGACTGTCATTTCTTCGTCATTCTCAATTCCAAGCACTTCGTTTTGCTCTTTTGGAGCCGGCACGCTTGAGAAAACCTTTGAAAAATCAAGTTCTTATCTGCTTTTGGAGCTTGGACACGTTGTTTTCGAGTTAGGACCTTTATCATGGGCAGTCAGGTTTCGTATTGAAATGGATGAATCGATATGAATAGAATAGTTACAAAAGGGGAAAAAACGCAAATTGCCAAACTAGGTTCGAGGTTATTACTAATCAATGCATTATTATTCTATTGATTAATTTGGTAAAGAATTTATCTTTGTGGGTGTGGAATATTTGCATGCGGGAGGCATTATTAATTTGTCGAGGATAAAAACGGGTAAGAAAAAAGGTCAACTTATTTATCTTGGGCATGAAGTAATCAAATCTCTACCTTTTTAAAATGATGCGATTCACAGCGTAGTCTCGTGAGGGTCAAACAAGCCCTTACCTCATACCATCAAAGGAGATTAGACTTGTCAAAATAGATCATAAATTCATTTCTTAACTCACATTTGATAAGTTAAGTGTGTTTTTATATGGATCGGTTATATTGAATAAATGGATTTAATATAAATATCAAATGGATTGTCAAATGGGTTTACAATTTGCATAGATCTAACCTAACTCTATGGCTTTCTTTTCACTATCTTTTGCCATCACTCATTCCGTACTTTCGCCTTTAGTTTAGATATGAGCATAAAAGTGTTTTTTAGCAATAGGGTTGATATCACCAAAAACCCCAAACTATACCACTTATGATATATTTATTTCAAACTTTTTTTTTTGTGACACCAAAATCTCAAACTATGTCCATTGTGACACATTTACTCCAAACTTTTTTTGATACCAAAAACCCTAAACTATGTGACTTTGTGACACATCTACTTTTTACAATTTCGTCCAAAATCACTGTTCATCATCTTTTCCAAGAAAAAATTACACTGTTCATCGTCTTCGGTTTATTTATCGCCTCATCACCTTCTTGAGCTCGCTGCCGAAGCCCATTGCCACCGGACCTCCAGGAGCTCCATCATAGTTGCGACCATGGCCGCCGCTAGAGACCTCTTGGCCATGGCATCTCCAGTTGTGCTTGAACCATGGCCATGGCCGCCGCCGAGCTCGAAGCTTGGCCATGGCCACTCCACTTGTGCTCAAAGCTTGGCCATGGCGGCCGCTCGAGCTCAAAGAGCTGAGGCTGCTGGCATAGATCTGAAGTTCCGTTCTTCTTCTCCTCGTTTCTTTCTATTTTTGGTACTATGTTTCGTCGCTGTATGGCTGCATATCACTGACTTTGAGGTTGCGAGGCTAATCTCTTTGGTTGACGAGAAAATTAAGAAGAGGAAGTGAGTGAAAAAACTTTGGCAGCGATGCGACAGGCTCGTTGTTGTCTAAAGTTTCAGCGGATCTAAAACTTTGAAGTGCTCGTAACATGTAACGAAACTCAGCGGGTACATAAGTCGATGCTTTTTTTCGTGAACTCTGTTATGTTGGACCTCTCCTTCCTTTGCGTGCTGAATGTGGGTTCATTATCGCGTGGGTGGCTGAAGAAACTTGTCCCTGTTGGTGGCTCGGTGATAGTGGAATCAGAGGGTCCCTTTCTTTTCGTTCTCAATCTAAGCTTCGAGCACAAGCACAAGCGGAGCGGCCATAGCCAGGCTTCGAGCTCGAGCGACTACCATGGTCAGCAACTACAACGAAGCTCCCAGAGGTCCAGGCGGCAATGGGCAGCGATGGACGAGATTCGAAAGAACTTCAGCCGATCGAGAAGGCGATCAACAGCAACTTCGAAAACGATGAGCAGCGCAATTTTTTCTTGGAGGAGACGATGAACAGTGATTTTGGACAGAATTATAACCGAAGGCAAATGTGTCACAAAATGCATAGTTTAGGATTTTTATGTCAAAAAAAGGTTTGAGTAAATGCATCATAAAAAAATTGAGTTTTAAATACACAAAAAAAAAAAATGAATATAGTTAAGATAGTTTTTGTTTTTGGTATAAAAAAATTAAGATAATTACGTCACAAATAACATAATTCCGAATTATCAGTGATATTAATTTTTAACAATATAAATCGAATTAGGTATGGATCATTAAATTCATGCTTCATTAAAATGGGTCAATTTTTGAATCGGATCATTTTTCGGCCCGAACAATCTGCCTATTTGACAAGTCGGAACGAGACGGGCGGCACATAGGACGAAAACAATCTAAAGAGGGAAGCGCGTGGGACGGACACGACCCGGAAAGTTTCCCGCAACGCGGTGGAGGAACCTTCTACACACGCGCTCCTCTTGACGTGACATTCCATTTCCGCCTCCGTCCATTCCAGCATCATCCGGACTTTTCTCCCATCCCATGTATAAATTTCAAGACACCGCGACACCAAGAAAGCAAGAAAGCAAGAAAGTCATATTCCCCCACATCAACAAGCGCCGAAAGAAAGCCGAAGAACGAACCGTTCCTCGTGAAACCCCAGGAGCAGGAGCAGGAGCGCAGGAGCAGGAGAAGGAAGGACCGGCCCGGAGATGTGCCTGGTGTTCGTGTGCGACGAGGACGAGCGGGTGGTGGCGCGGCAGGCGGCGCCGGGGTCGTGCCCCTACTGCGGCGGGGTGGTGCAGGCGATGGACGTGGAGAGCCAGTGGCGGTTCTGCTTCCTCCCGCTCTACTTCCGCACCAAGCGCAAGTTCTACTGCTCCGTCTGCGCCCGCCGGCTCGTCACCCAGTACTGAGTTTCCGCGATCGGTTCCTCCCCGCCTGGTAACCGCGTTTTTGGGTTCTGAGCATCTTCTTTCTTGTTAGTAGCTGCTGATGACCGTGTACGGAATTTCTAGGGCTTTGGTTCTCTTGAAATTAGAGACGGAGTCTATGGTTATATGGATGCGATTCGTTAGGGTTTTTTCGTTTTTTGGGAGTGTTGGAATTGAGAAGATGTGAACCCTAGCGGGGACAAGCTTTCCTGTAAAACGCGTTGTACAGTGAATCGATCGGATGGGTTGTTATTCCATGAGTAGCTTGACATGCTGCTGCATTTCGATTCTGATCTTCAGCTTTGAAATCTGTCCAATTTTTGACTTTTTTAACTCATTTGAGCGCGTATTGATCGTCCGGTCTAGGGGTCTGCACGGGAATTGGACTGACGGTTGAATCATGCTGGTTTGGTTTCGAGCGGTCCTCGATTGCAAATTTTTGGAATCATGAGTAGTCGATCTGGTTCCTAGTTTCAGACGTGGAACCGAGCCGCGTGGACACGCCGATAATGTTTTTCTAAATTTTTTTTTAAAGAATGAAGAAAAGGAAATTGCCAAAACCCTTAATCGAATTGATCTAATCCAACAACCGAATAAGGACAATTGGTCCAATTCGGTCCGGTCTGATCAGGATTCCAATTCTAGGATGGAACCAGCCCATTTCAAGAACCGATCACCCGTAGACCGGTCAATTCAATCGGGTTGACGCCAGTTTCTATTTGGATCTCGGACTCTTCTTTCTATCGGAGTCACTTGTGTCTTGTTCTTCATCTGCTCTCCATTTATCCTTGTTCTCCTGCAAAGCTACTTAGTTCTTCGCGCTCGGGCCCAGCTTAACATGTAAGCGAATTTATGAGAGCATTGGGCTTAGTTGGAGCAAGTACTGATCCGGAACCATTGGGGTCAGGCTCTCTCTCACATTTCACTCACATCCTGTCCCAAGAAAGCAAGATGAATGGCGGACGACCCGGCTTGTTATCCGTGGATATTTTTGCTTTTCGGGTCCTATCGGCTTTCGAACACAAGTTTAAGACCCGTCCGGCTTGGCCCGACTACAGAATCGCTCGGTTTGATGCGCAGGTCAATGACTCATCTACGAAGAGGGAACCTGTTTTATACAGGTAAATCTCGGGAAGTGGATTAGTGAATCCGTTCCGTCATTGCATGTGCAGAACATTGAAGAGAACTTCAAAAGAGGTGAATAGTTTTTCCGAGGGTACGAGGAAGGTGAGGCTTTACATAGTTTTGAAGTTTCGAAAACTAAATTGGATGGATCGATTAGATTGACTAGAATGGGAAACAAACCCGGGTTTTGACCCAAAATGTTTTTATATATAGTCCATTCCTGTAAAAAAGAACAAAAAAATTAATCGTGCCTTATTCAACTAATCGACCTAATGCCATCACGAAATGATTCGTTTTGAAACTCTCTTCGACCAATGCATTTGAGTGGTGGGTTATAAGTTTTGGACACCACTTATTTGTAAATTTAACTAAAATTAGATAAGACTAATGTCTATACAGTAAACCTACCAACCAAAGACATTAGTAGAGGGAGTTTGCGCTGGAGCAAACGTGGCCCTTTATGTAATTACGAACTTTATCCGATGACATGACCTTAGTGGATCGAAGAACCGTGAGCAGAATTACTTTTGAGACAATTGGAAAGCAATTACAAAATCCTCATAAGTGATGTTGAATGGTCGGGCCTCGTGCATGCATCTGTCATCTCACACCATTTAATTATTGTCTCGGGGGCTCATAGTTTAGATAGAATATTGTCAGATTTAGGTTTTATGATTGCAAACGCTGTCGATGGAGAAAATTTACTATACAAGAGCGGCAAAATTACCAAAAAAAAAAAATCATAAACCTATTGTACATACACCAATTGAATTCTAAACATTTCACTTTGAGCTAATTTAGTCCTAAACTTTTGAGGATTTGCCAATATAATCATTCCTGTCAATTTTGGTCGGAAATCACTAACGTGGATATTATATGACATGGTTATGGTTATTGTTGACATTGACAATTTTTTAAAAAAAAAATTTGTATTAATTTTTCTGAATTTTTCATAAATTTTTTGAATTTTGACCATCGTCTATGACCGGTCACCAGCCATCCTCAAGGCTTGGTGATCGGCCAAGGAAGAAGAAGAAAAAAAAAAGGAAAAAGGAAAGAAAAGAAAAAGAAAAAAAATAAAAATTTGTTCACATCAGCGCTGGCTGTATCACATAGGACACTGCGTCCATGTCCACGTCAATGATTTTTTGCCAAAATTAACAAGAATGACTATATTGACAAATCATCAAAAGGTTTTGAACTAAAATTGACTAAATTAAAAGGTTTATAACTAAATTGACATCTTATAATAGGTTTAGACCCTTTTTTTTGCAATCATCACATGGAAGAGCCTTCGTCACTAATGATATATTAGTAAAATAATGGGTTGGTTGGAGGAGCAAATGCAAGCTTTTCTTTCAACAGCCGGTCAGATGATCACAAGATCATTGCGAAAGCTCAACCTCTTTTCGTAACAACTTCCCAGCCCGTGCCCGACCAATTATCATTGCCTTGAACAGCCTCACCTCCCATCACACATAAGGAGAGCAGGCTCGGAAACTCTCATAGTAAGATTTGGTAGTGGATGACTACACAAATCGTCGTGAAAAGCTAGACCTCCTTTCGTAACAACTTCTCCGGTATGACCTTTGCGAAGATTAGAGCTCAATCTCTCTTAACCCATCTCCACGAAAGCTTGACTGCCCGGCCAATCATCACTGCCTCGAACGGTCTCACCTCCCGTCACACGTAAGGGGAGCAGGCTTGGAAACTCTCACGTAGTGGAGGGGAGGTTCTTATCTTGAGCATAGTTACAACGAACACATAAGCGGTGACGAGAGCCGCCATGCCGGGAAATCTCCCTCGGAACAGCGCAAATATTCATTGGATGCTAATGACACAAGAGTCAAAACCAAAGAGTTACTTAATCCACTCCAATCCATAAAGAATCACTTGTCATCTTGCAGCTCAAAGATACTTTAAGGAAGACAGCAATTTCCTTAGCCCTTACGTATGTCCATGCCTTGTTGTTTATAGAGAAAGTCAAGAGAAAAGTCTTTAATTAGGATTAAGCAAAGATGATGAGCTAGTCAATCGAAGCATAGCGAGAGCGTGACACGTGTCCTTTGTTTCGTGGGCTTCGATGCCGACAAGCTAGTCCAACCCAAACTTTTTCACACAATTTAAGTTGTATTTATGAAATTCAAACTACTCTTTCTTCATTTTCTCTATTAATTACTAAAGTTTTATATTCGAATTGATGAATAAGTTTTACCTTTGTCTTCTGGACATATTACAGTAATATTTTAAAATGTTAGTAAATTTGCTAATTAAGTCTATGGAAGCATGGTATCTCCTTTGCTTATTCAAGTTGTATTTAGAAAGTTGGTTTTTTCGTCTCGAAATAGACTTGTAATTGCTAAATTACCCTCTAAAAATGGATAATTTAGTCATTTTCCATATGGAGTTTTGTTGCAAAATGCATTGTGGTTGTTGTAGAAAAGTTGGATGCAAAATCAAAATGAAATTGAGGTGAAAAATGAGAATAATTCTTTACATTCTCCCTAATATTTATATGAGTATAATATCTATGTTATTGATTTTATGAGAGCGAATATCTTCTCATTTTTATTTTGTTATCTCAAATTACATTTCCCCTTTCCTTTTTGGTTTTGTATTTGTCCTCAAAAGTGGAGTTTGTAAATATTGTTATTTTCTTATTTAATCTTATTGTATATTATTGTTCTTATATTATGTTGAAGATGATTTCGGAAGAATTCTTTCCGTTTGTATTCTAATTTCAAAATGATTTACCCTTTTTTTTCTCACCAAATGGTTGTCTTGGTACAAGAGGCTTCAAAACCCTTGAATTTTCCATTTTAATGGCGAATATGAACAATCGACTATCAAACATATTGTTCGATTTATAGCCTAGTGTGGGGAAACAGGGAAACCAGTTTTTAAGACTTCAACTATTTCTTTGTCTTTGTCAAAAAATGATTTTACTTGGTATACTAACTTACCACCCTATTATGTTAGAAACCGGGCTGAGATGAAAAGACAATTTTATTATCAATTT